>CAMXCT020002736.1:0-65496 GCA_947184155.2 Cladocopium goreaui | reverse complement strand
TGGGGGGTTCCATAAATGTGGGTACCCCACAATGGATGGTTTTTAAAAATGGCACATCCTATTCAAATGGATGATTTGGGTGACATTCCATTTTAAGAAATTTCCATACATAATATATCACATACATATATATATATATATCATAAACATCGTATACATTTAGATATTATATATATATATATTCACATCATCCAACCACCTTAACTATCCGACAACCTCTATCCAACATATAGTAGCAATCAATTATAGTTACACTCAAGTACATAAATGTATATATGTATATATATATATATGTATGGGCCTATTTGGGGGGTTTCCTTAGATGAGGGATACCCAAAACCACAAGTTTCAAGACTAACGGTCTAGTTTTAGATGATTTGGGGGTACCCCCATGGTAGGAAACCTCCTATGTTGTTTGTTTCATATCTAACCCCATTCATAAATATATATATATATGTAGATTACACTCTAAAACAATGATAGCATATTATCAATTAGAGTATATCAGCTATAGTTAAACTTAAAATCAGTGCCAATGATCCTTGATATCCTTGGGATGGACAGCTGGCAAAAATCATGTTCACCGGGGGTTTTGACTCATCTCCAACCTGGCGCCCTCGACCAGCAGCATGGCGGCTGCTTCGAAGTTCCCACAGAGAATGGCCAGCATCAACGGGGTGGCGCCACGGCTGTGGTAGGCCATGCGCCGCATCCTGCAGAAAGAACCGAGACAGAACGTAAGGAGATTTGTTCAAATTACTGTAGTTTAGTTGTGTTTAATTACGTCTAGTTGACTTATATAAGTTAGTTTGGTTTCCGTTTAGCTAAATTTAGTTTAGCTTTGCTGGCTTGAGGTCTAGATCAGCTGGATTTAGATTTAGATTTGGATGGATGGATGGACAGATAGATAGGTAGGTAGATAGGTAGGTAGGTAGGTAGGTAGATTAGTTAGTTATTTAGTTAGTTAGTTAGTTAGATAGATAGATGGATGGATGGATAGCTAGACAGATACATAGATACTAACCCAAAAAGAAAGAACAATGATATATCACGATTTTAGGATTGGAGTCTACTGAAATAAAAAAAGATAGAAATACAGGAACTCTATGAATTTAAAAGTATATTATATATATTTTTTTATTTACAGTATATACATTTTATAAAGTATATTTACTAGTATATTTACTAGTAGTAGTAGTAGTAGTAGCAGTAGCAGTAGCAGTAGTAGTAGTAGTAGTAGTAGCAGTAGTGCTAGTAGTACTACTAGTAGTAGTAGTAGTAGTACTACTACTACTACTGCTACTACTACTACTAGTAGTACTAGTAGTACTAGTAATACTAGTAGTACTAGTAGTACTAGTAGTACTAGTAGTACTAGTAGTACTAGTAGTAGTAGTTGTTGTTGTTGTTGTAGTACTAGTACTAGTACTACTAGTACTACTACTAGTACTAGTAGTACTAGTAGTACTAGTAGTACTAGTAGTACTAGTAGTACTAGTAGTACTAGTAGTACTAGTAGTGCTAGTAGTACTAGTAGTACTAGTAGTACTAGTAGTACTAGTAGTACTAGTAGTACTAGTAGTACTAGTAGTTCTAGTAGTACTAGTAGTACTAGTAGTACTAGTAGTACTAGTAGTACTAGTAGTACTAGTAGTACTAGTAGTACTAGTAGTACTAGTAGTACTAGTAGTACTAGTAGTACTAGTAGTACTAGTAGTAGTAGTAGTAGTAGTAGTCGTAGTAGTGGTAGTAGTGGTAGTAGTAGTAGTAGAAGTAGTAGAAGTAGTAGTAGTAGTAGTACCAGCAGCAGTAGCAGTAGCAGTAGCAGTACTGGTAGTACTACTAGTAGTAGTACTACTAGTAGTAGTACTAGTATTAGTAGTAGTAGTAGTAGTTGTTGTACTAGGAGTAGTACTGGAAGTAGTACTAGTAGTAGTACTGGAAGTAGTACTAGTAGTAGTACTTGTAGTAGTACTGGAAGTAGTACTAGTAGTAGTACTGGTAGTAGTACTAGTAGTAGTAGTAGCAGTAGTGGTAGTAGTACTAGTAGTAGTATTGGTAGTAGTACTAGTGGTAGTACTGCGCCAGTTTTACCACCAGCACCACTAGCAGTGTGGTGGAGAATGCACGCATCGTGTGTGATAACATTTGCTTCGGTTTCAATGGTGTGTTCCCTTTGACAGATTTCAGAAATTGTCAGTATGATGCTACATATGGTGAAGCAGAAATTTCATACATGCCCACCCGATTTGGACAAATTTGTGCAAATCCACCAGGTGAAGCCCTCCAGCGATCAGTTAAGGTTACCCCATATTAAAACATCCATTAATTACACATGCATTTCTGCATGGACATAGAGTCATATGCGTCTGGTACAGCTTTTCAAGCCAGCAGATTTTCCCGTTTGGGCAAAATGTCTGCTCATGGTTCAAAACTCCTTGGTCCACTACCAGCCCAACCTCAATTCCGACAAGCATCATAGTTGTATGCCCAAATCTGAACTGCAGCCCCTTCACCTGAGAACTCTGCTGGACACATGATCGAAAGCAGTTCACCCTAGGACTTTGACACCGGAAAGTATGGGTTGAAACATGAACAGTATGAGTCTCTACAAATATCTGTAAGTGTTCCTGCTTTTCTTTAGTTAGGTTGGTTACGCGATTCTCAAGTGCGACATATTGTCAAACGAAACGAAAAAAACAATTACATTTGTGAAACAAAAATAATACCCTCTGCTAATTGAACGTAGCTATGAAAAATCACAATGTTATAGTTAGGTAGATCATTTTTATCATCTAAATTTCTATGGGCCATGGCTTCCATAACTATCTAATAAGTAACCCAAGGCTAAATCCCATTCTACTCCCATTATATAGATCCCCATTATATTCCATGTTCCCCTCAAGAATCCCGAGTTCAATCACCATGGGTTGTGCCACAAATTAATCTTTTTATATTCCATATTCCCATCAATCCCACTCATATTCTCATTATATCACCAGTTAAGGACTTTGTTCCCATGATATTTCCATTCCATTCCATCTACTCATATATTCCCATCAAAAGTCCCAAGTCTGCAAGTAATATCCACTTTTAAAATCACCAAATTGTACCCTCTGGTAATTTAACATAGCTATTGAAAATGGCCATTGAGTTCGTTGATTTTCCCATGACAAATGGTGATTTTCCAGTTCGCTATGCAAGTTACGTTTACCAGAGGGTAATGGAATATCTCCTCCGGTAGTCAAACGTGGCGGTAGTCAAAAATGTTTAAAACCACCAACCAGACCAAATTGTATCGTTCCAAGGCGCCTTATGAACGATGCCCACCAAGCTGAAGGACGGCTGGCGGTACGGCTGATCCACGTCTGCGTCTGCCTCGATGAGCCTCCGAACCACCTGGTGAGATCCGCCCTGCAGCATCACCTGGACATCAAAAAACCGACACAACGGGGGTTCATGGTGGGTGAACACACGAGGTATATGTATAATATTGTGTATGTATATATATCATGTTAGAATATGTAAATATATCATACTAGTATGTATATATATATATAATGTCATATTAGTATATGTATATGTGTAGATGTATATACTATATATATATGTATATATCTATCTATCTATATATATATATACTAATATATATTATTATGTGGTGAACTTTTCAGACACAAGACAGGTCTTCCTATTAGCCCAAGGAATCACCGATTTTAGTCATGCTGCCATTTGCCATCCAATTCATGGTTCCCCTCTTTGCGAAAACTGTTTCAATCACATCCAATTGGACAAAATGGATCCCCAACATGGCCCTTGTAATTGGGGAAAATGCTATAGACATCTATAAAAGTTCAAAATGATTTGGGGTTCCTGGTTATGGTACCCGCATCACTTCGGGCAACACCAAATGCATCACTTACACACTCCTCACACTTTGGACGCTCACTTTGGGCAACACGGAAAACATCGTTCTTATCATCTAATTACTTGACTCAGCCATTTAGGGTTTGGTTGGGGGGTGGGGAGGGATCACTCTACTTACATCATTACTTGACTCAGCCATTTAGGGTTTGGTTGGGGGAGTGGGGAGGGATCATTCTACTTGCATCATTACTTGACTCAGCCATTCATGCAATCACATCTTCTCCTGGCGCTATCATCATCACGATCATGATGAAGATGAAGATGAATAATACCCGGAAGAAGAAAATTGAAAATGATTAGTTATAACAAGGATGATGATGATAAAGATGAAAATGATGATGATGATGATGATAACGATGATAATGAGTATGATGATGATGATGATGCTCACATGATGGTCAACATCATGGTCAACCCTTAGTGAACAACATGATGATGGGGTATCCACCCTCCGATCCCTCATGATGGTCAACATGATGATGATAATGATGATCATGAAATATGTCTATTGTTGACGACGATGACGACGACGACGACGACGATGATGATGATAATGATGATGTTGATGTTGAGGTATCCCGAAGCGATGCATGAGGCGTAGCCCGAAGCGATGCACTCGACGTATCCCGAAGCGAGACCCTTTCCAATTTGAGATTCAAATTTTGAAAACAAAGAAACAAGTGAAACAAAATACGCCACATTTACAGCACCTCACAACATCGGGTCCCCTGGCAGTTCTCAAGCGTGCTTCTTAGGAACCGCTGTGTGCAGAGTGAAGGTCAAATCAAAGTCCGAGGTCTGTTGAAAAAGTGCCTCCATAGCATCCTCAGCCCGATCCCCTCGGAGGTCGGGAATGTGTGTAGACATCAAACTGGCCGTTAGGACCTTGGCACACCAAACTAGACATCAAACCCAAGCTGCCAATGTTGAACTGAAGCTTTCCACAAAAGCTGGAGATCAGCCAGCTACCGTGTGAAACCAGTATTTTTTTTGTTTCCTGAGTAATGGGCTTGTCCAAGAATATGCTACCCAAAACATTAATCATCTGACAAATGAGATCGCATGGCATCACTTATCATCACTTGGGTTACAGTCTTCCGAATTTCCAGGCAAACCCATGGACAATGTCACTCTAATCATACGTGTCTAGGGCAATCCCTAAGCGCCCAAGATGCTCTGACCGTGAAGTTGCCGGCTTCAAACCCCCATCATTTGAATTTGTTTCATATTCAACATGCCACGAAATAAAACCATTCCTCCAATTCGAGCTGAAAATGAAACCAACAACTGGTTGGTGGTTTCAACCATCTTGAAAAATATTAGACAATGGGAAGGATTATCCCATATATGAAATGGAAAATAAAAAATGTTTCCAAACCACCAATCAGACAAGCAATCAAATCAAAAAGTTTCCGCATCTCAAATCCAATAGTTTCGCTTCAGCTTCTGGCTGGGTATGTTCAAAAAGCCCGCCCCTATCCCCAGAAATAGACGCTGAAGAAGGAACAATGGAGCCGGCTGCAGCTGCCATGTTCAAGGCGTGGTCACCGAAAGGATTCTTCAAATGTGGATCGGCGCGGGCCTGGCCATGACTGGATGATCGCTACCCGCACGAGTGTCGGAAAGCTCCATTTTTCATAGGGAAGATAAGCTCTTGAAACCATCCAATTTGGGTGTTTTGCCCTAATTTTCAAACAAATCCATGGGTTTTCTTAGGTGCCCAAATGGGGTGCCGAGGGGTTCATTTCCTGTGGATCTTTTGGGAGAGGACCTCTTCAGTCAATACCCCCGGGTGACCACAGATAAGATAGGGCCAATTTGAACTCTCGCAGGAACATCTGACTGGTTGGCGAAATCATGATGTGTCATGGGGCTAACACTAGTCTCACCATGCTGAGCAAGACTCTGGACAGACTACAAAATGTTTGTCTTATTCATGTTCCATCCAAATTATTGTGAAACTGTCCCCACAGTCAGATTACATTAGATTATATACAGTATCCCCGTTAATTCGTTTAACATACTAGCGCCTGTTGTGAATAGTTCATATCCCCCATTGTTCTGGGTTTGTGAGTTCCAAACCAATTGCTGCAAGTCCAGTTATCCAAATTTTATATAATTTTATGATGGAACATCGAGTGAAATCCCACTTGTTCATGGTAAACTCAAGTTGTTGTTGGTTCAAAACCCCCATGTTAATCCATGTGTCATGCTTTTTCTGGACAACATACTCTAGTTTCCTAAACCTCACAATAGCATGATGATACACAATCGTTGTCTAAGCCAAACACATGTGATTTGGACACCTTTTCCCATTGATTTGCTCACGACTTCTGAATTGTTTTGCAATGAGCCTCACACTACTTGGGGGGTGCAGTTCCAGTTATACGTGCATATACGACCATAGGTGGTTTATCTATGGTACCCCAAGTTATGACGGTTATTACCTTGGTTATCCCCATAAAAGTCATCCAAAGTATGCTTAATCCCGATATTATTCCATGTTTTCCAAAGAAAAAACAACAAAACTATCCCATTAAGATCCCGACGTTTGATGGCAAAATATTGTTTAAAAAATCACGTATATATCATATAGAACCATAGTTATATAGGTGTCATCATTGATTATATCGTAACTTTTGGAGGTCACGGGGGTTATTACTATTCTTATACAGTTCTACCATGACTTGAATCCCAACTGCGTTCCCAAGAGTGAAATATTACCATGGTTGTACCCGATCACCATTAACCATGGTTATACCCAGTCAATCACCATTAAATGAACATTATACATACATAATGTGTGTAAATGAATATGTGTATTAATCTGGTTGGTGGTTTTAACCATCTTGAAAAATATTAGTCAATGGGAAGGATTATCCCGTATATTATGGAAAATAAAAAATGTTTCCAAACCACCAACCAGCAATTCTAATTCGGGAAAATGATTTTCGCCGGATGATTATTCCCAATATATGGAAAAATGTAAAAATAAAAAATGTTTGAAACCACGACCCAGTTACAAGGTGGTGCCCCATAGTTAGCTAAGTTGGTTTATAACTCCCATAACTATGGTTTATGGCAGATATAACTATAGTAATTATTCATGGGATTTATAAACCAACTTATAACTGGGGGGCACCAAAACCAGTTATCTATGTACTCCAATATATAAATCTCATTAAATCACCATAAAGTCACCGATGAATCATCCGAGAAATCTTTGCTTCACCTGGCACAGAAGACGCACACCCGCTGCGTCATTGGCCAAGCACGCGACCCCCAAGGGTGTGTGGACCGCCTTGGCCGGTGAAACGCTTCGGAAACAGGTCCACCAGGTCCACTTGGCAAGTGATTTGTAAGTGGTTAGTAGCCATATTAATAGGAATATTGAATATGGCGATTTAGTCATCAAAAAAAGTTGGAAAATAGATGAAAATAGGGGATGAAACGGGGAAAGAACGGGAAAATCCTGTGTGCCTTTGGGCTGAGCTGCAAAAATTAGAGGTTTAACATGGATTTAACATGGTTTAACCACCTTTCCTTGATTTGACCTACCAAAATGATCCCCAAAATAGATGAAAATACTGGTTTTATCTGGTTCTGGATAAATTACAAGAGTTCATGACCTGATTCAAGACCATTTGGGGACAGCTACCCTTACTAAGAATCATTCCAGTGACATCGCAGTGAAGTCGCACCCTGGGAATGGCTTGTTTTACAAGTCAAAATTGGGCTTTGCTGCTAATGTTTCTTTCATGTCAGGGAATCTCGAAGTGGATGAGAAGCAAGAAAAATTGGATGTCAACCAAGAAAGCAAGCAAAAAATTATTGAGTAGCCCATTCACAAACATGGGGCGTTGATAACCAACACAAATCCGAACATCAACCCAAAGAACTCACATGGGTGACAACCAAGAAACATAGGGATTCCACCAACAAACGCAGCGGAAAAGGGGATAAACAGTACAACAAATTTGGGATGGCGATGAAACACACAATACGAGTACAACCAACAAAAATAGGGTTAGTTTTTTTGGAAAGCACATGACTTGTGATTCACATGAATGAGGTCAATAAATGACAACAACCATGGGGATGTTTCAACGGAGAGTGAACCATCATCAAGTCGTCGTCAACAGAAACAATGACGATCCATAAGAATCGTATACAACCCCCGCATACCCTTGCAAACACAGACATGTGTCACAGGATGATTTTGATCATCACGGGCGGGGAATGCATCCAACAACTCTCCTGTCACAATCCAGATATTCCTAAAAACAAGATGCAGCCCACGAACCCCAATTGCTCACACGTATGTTAATGGTACAGATGTCGAAACACATGGATTTGCAGTCACGCAGAACACTTTCCTGCAATAGTTTATTTGAACACTCTTGTACATATTTCCCTGGTTACCAGTCTGCAGTGTGGAGTGGAAAGTGTAGAGTGTGGAGTGTGGAGTGGAAAGAGTGGAGTGTGGAGTGCAAAGTGTGGAGTGTAAAGTGTGGAGTGTAGAGTGTGGAGTGTGGAGTGTAGAGTAAGGAGTGTGGAATGGGGAGTGTAAAGTGTGGAGTAAGGAGTGTACAGTGTTAAGTGTGGAAAGTAGAGTGTAGAGTGTAAAGTGTGGAGTGTAAAGTGTAGCGTGTAGAGTGTAAAGTGGAAAGTGTGGAGTGTAGAGTGCAAAGTGTGGAGTGAGGAGTGTAAAATGCAAAGTGTGGAGTGAGGAGTGAAAAATGTAAAGTGTAGAGTGTGGAGTGTAAAGTGTAGAGTGTGGAGTGTAAAATGTACAGTGTGGAGTGTGGAGTGTAAAGTAAGGAGTGTGGAGTGTAAAGTGTGGAGTAGGCAGTGTAGAGTGTGTAAAGTGTGGAGTGTAAAGTGTAGACTGTAAAGTGTAGAGTGTGGAGTGTGGAGTTTAGAGTGTGTAAAGTGTAGAATGTGTAGAGTGTGGAGTGTAGAGTGTGAAGTGTAGAGTGTAGAGTGTAAAGTTTACTGTAGAGTTTGGAGTGTGGAGTGTAAAGTGTGGAGTGTAAAGTGTGGAGGGTGGAGTGAGGAGTGTGGTGTGTGTAGCGTGTAGAGTGTAGAGTGTAGAGGAGTGAGGGATGTAAAGTGTAAAGTGTGGAGTGTAAAGTGTGGAGTCTGGAGTGTAAAGTGTAGAGTGCGGAGTGTGGAGTGCAGAGTGTGGAGTGTGGAGTGTGGAGTGTAAAGTATAGAGTGTGGAGTGTGGAGTGAGGAGTGTAAAATGTAAAGTGTAGAGTGTAAAGTGTAGAGTGTAAAGTGTAGAGTGTGGAGTGTGGAGTGTAGAGTGTGGAGAGTGGAGTGTAAGTGTGGAGTGAGGAGTGTAAAGTGTAGAGTGTGGAGTGTGGAGTGTGGAGTGGAAAGTGTAGAGTGTGGAGTGTGGAGTGGAAAGTGTGGGGTGTGGACTGTGGAGTGTGGACTGAGGAGTGTGCAGTGTAAAGTGTGGAGTGGGGAGTGTAGAGTGTGTAAAGTGTAGAGTGTGGAGTGTGGAGTGTAAAGTGTGGAGTGTAAAGTATGGAGTGTAGAGTGTGGAGTGTGGAGAGTAGAGTAAGGAGTGTGGAGTGTGGAGTGCAAAGTGTGGAGTGAGGAGTGTAAAATGTAAAGTGTGGAGTGTGGAGTGAAAAATGTAAAGTGTAGAGTGTGGAGTGTGGAGTGTGAAGTGTAAAGTAAGGGGTGTGGAGTGTAAAGTGTGGAGTGGGGAGTGTAGAGTGTGTAGAGTGTGGAGTGTGGAGTGTAGAGTGTAAAGTGTAGAATGTAAAGTGTAGAGTGTGGAGTGCGGAGTGTAAAGTGTAGAGTGTGGAATGTAGAGTGTGGAGTGTAAAGTGTAGAGTGTGGAGTGTGGAGTGAGGAGTGTAAAGTGTAAAGTGTGGAGTTTAAAATGCAAACTTTGGAGTGTAGAGTGTACAGTGTAAAGTGTAGAGTGTAAAGTGTAGAGTGTGGAGTGTGGAGAGTGGAGTGTAAAGTGTGGAGTGAGGAGTGTAAAGTGTAGAGCGTGGAGTGTGGAGTGTAAAGTGTGGAGTGTAGAGTGTAAAGTTGGAATGTCAAAAAGTGCCACGCCTGCCACGCAAAACGACATGACAACCTGCTTGGAAACCTTCGTAAAGGAGATGTTTTGCAGCTTCCCCCATAGACAAGGCGACGTGTCTAGAAAACCAGAGACACTTTCGGCACGTTATCAAACAGCTTGGAATGTCACAAAGTGGCACGCCTGCCACGCAAAACGACATGACAACCTGCTTGGAAACCTTCGAAAAGGAGAGGTTTTGCAGCTTCCCCCATAGACACGGCGACGCCACAGGAAAACCAGCGACTCGAGACAAGACACGTGGATGCAGAAAAATCAGCATTTCGTACGAGACTTCCTCCAATTTTTAAGTTTTTCGACATGTTATCAAACAGGTTGGAATGTCACAAAGCGCCACGCCTGCCACGCAAAACGACATGACAACCTGCTTGGACACATTCGAAAAGGACAGGTTTTCCAGCTTCCCCCATAGACATGGCGACGCCACAGGAAAACCAGCGACTCGCGACTCGAGACGAGACGCATGGATGCAGTAAAACGAGCATTTTGTGCGAGACATCCGGCAATTTTCACCGTTGGCAACATGACAAAAGGACAGGTTTTCCAGCTTTCCCCATAGACACGGCGACGCCATAGGAAAACCAGCAACTGGAGACGAGACACGTTGGTGCAGAAAAACTTGCATTTCGTACGAGACTTCCTCCAATTTTCACACTTTGTAGCTTCAAAATCGACGTTTTCCTACGAGTTTTCCTTAGAACCTGAAAATTTGCAACCTCAAAATCAATGTTTCGTGCGAGGCTTCCGTCAATTTTCAGCACATCGCGCAAAATGCCACGACTGCCACGGAATTTGCACCTTGTCGCCACTTGACGCAGCCCTGCCAATGCGATTTGCAAAAACACGCAACACGGCACGTCTAAAGTAAAGTTCTGCGCCTGCCACGAAAAATGACGGTGGACACGTCCAAAGTGCTGCGCCTGCCACGAAAACTGCAACACATCTTCTGAAAACGTCGCAAAAGTATTGCGCCTGCCACGCAAAACGACTTTCGACACGTTCCAGAACACGTCTGAATGTCACGAAGTGCCACGCCTGCCACGCGAAACGAAGCAACCAGACGTCTGAAACCTCCAAAAAGGACCACCTCTGCAAAACTTCCCATAGGCACGGCCATACGGGGATCGCGCGAACGGTTGCGGACGGTTGCGGACGGTTGCGGACGGTTGCGGACGGTTGCGACCACAAACGCAACGTCGAGCGAACACACCCTCAACCCCCAGACCCCCAGAGTGAAACGGGAACCCTTGCTACGCATTCGGGAAAAAACAGTTTGTGATGGTGGTGACGGCTGTAACTTGAATGCTGTCAACCCCATGATCAAGAACCAATAATCTTGAAAACATACATGTGCCATGGTCAATACATGGTTTCAAGGTTAGGGTCATCCACCCCATAACAGGAATCCACACATAACTTAATGGATTCAAAAAAACCTATGAAAATGGATTGATGGCCATCTACCCATATGCACACACACATATACCCTTTGGTAATTTGTTACATAGCTATTGAAAACCGCCCATTTATAGTTGATTTACCTGTTAAAGATGGTGATTTTCAATTTTCTATAGCAAACTGTTACTTTACCAAATCGCATATACATAATGTATATATATTTTTTTATGTATATATATATATATATATATATTGTATATATATATATTATGTAAATATATTATGTATATATATATACATATGTATATATATATATATACGTATATATATATATACGTATATTATATACGTGTATATATATGTATATATATATACGTATATATATATATATGTGTATATATATATATTATGTATATATATTGTATATATATATATTGTATATATATATATATATTATGTATAAATATATAATATAGATTTTGTAAATATTATATATATGTATATTAAGCGTATATATATATTATGTGTATATATGTGTAAAATCTCCATCAGGTTTCGCCCTCTGGAATCATTTTTGTTTTTGTTTTTTTGGTATAACATCCCCTTCCACCGTAATGATCCAACAATCTACATGCGGATTAAGAAACCGAAAGCGTTGAGAAAAGAATCAAAAAAACATCAACAATGTGAATTAGAAATCTGGTTGGTGCATACCTACCCCTGTCAGTTGGGATTATTCTTCCCAATGTATGGAAAAAAATGTTCCAAACCACCAACCTTGAATAATATTAGCATCAAAGAAAACAACAAAAAGTCTTGCAATTCTTTGCAACATTTCGAAACCAACACTTATCACTTGCACCATCTTACACCTTTGCACCCTGCTTGCAACATTTTAGAAGTTAAATATCTCACGCACATCCTCTGGAGTCTATGCAACAGTTGAAAATCAAATCGATCATTGTCTATCATGTGTACCCTACTTGCAATATGTTGAATCTAAAATGTGCATCGCACGTGCCGCATGTTGAACTAGAAACTGTCATGTTGCATTGTGCCTGCAGCATGTTCAAGAAACATGTAGCATGTGTTAAATGCGTGCTGGATGTTTAAGTATGAGCGTAACATTTGGAAATTATTTGCAGCATGTTGGAACGCATATATCTTATTTGCACTGTATTTGCATGTGCAACTTTCTTAAACCGATATCAATTATTTCCAAGTTATTGGCTGCAATTTGCAACTCTCATAACTGTCATGACACGGTATCTGCAGCATTTTTTAGCTCAAATCTGCCGTCTGCACAGTCGCTCTTGTTGTATTCCGAATTGTTTCCATATGGGTACCCATTAATACTAAAACTGGTTGGTGGTTTCAACCCCTCTGAAAAACATCAAAATATTAGTCAGTTGGGATGATTATTCCCAATATATGGAAAAATAAAAAAAATGTTCCAGATACTAAAGTCTGTGGTCCTATAAGATATAAGGCTTAAATTGTTACTCATCCTCATATCTTCTCCATCTTCTCCTTACTTGGATGTGCATCCCACGAATCGGATCCGCGGTTTATAATCCATATAATCCATATAATATCATATATATATATATCTATAAGTGGTGATATTCCAGTCATCTAACTACGTTTTATTGACCCATTTACGAAACGTGGGGCCCGCACCCCCAAGTTCTCCTTATTCCTGCTGTTGTTGACGGTGGTGAGACGAATCATTCATGCCCTTGAAATGTTGCTGTTGGATTTCTGAATGCGTTTCCTGTAGCGGTTCTGATTTTGTTGACATTATATATGACATTCATATTCTACCATAGTTATATCATATCATATCTTATATGTATAAATATCACATAATATATATATATACTGTATTATCCCATATTATCCCATATTATCCCATATAATGTGGGTAAAACAATAGTAAACCATCCCCCAGTCATCACCATTTTTATAAGTTCTATAGACAATTCCCAGTCATGGATGGTTTATGACATTGTTTAAACAACATTGTGCCACCTATTTTCCAAAGATGGCCTCTGGTAATTTAACATAGCTATTGAAAGTTTACCACATTTATAGTTGATTTACCTATTCAAAATGGTGATTTTCTATAGCAAACTGTTACGAGTAGTTTACTATTATTGTTCTTGTTTTAACCACATTATGCCACCACATCATGATTAATGCCACCATGGAAAACGACATTAATTAATTCCATATTAATGCCAGTTTTTTCCAGAGATTAATTCCATTAATTCCTTTTAACCACATTAATTCCATGAAAATTCCATGAATGCCCACATAGAACCACTTGGTTCTGCTGCTTGGCGCACGTTTGAGTTGATCTCCGCTCGAGCAGAGATGAGCAAACGCATGGCCTCGCCACCAGCGAAAAAAAAACGCTGCGCTTAGAAAAGCCATGGGAAAAGCTCGGGGAAAATGGTGACTTCACCCAAGTTGGTGGATTTCATGGCAGAAAAATATCCTGGTTGGTGGTTAATATACTGTTAATGATGGTTAATATGTGGTTAATATTGGTTAATATATGGTTACTTATTACTGATGGTTAATAATAATCTGGTTGGTGGTTGAGCCACCCCTCTGAAAAATGTGAGTTCGTCAGATTGGATCATCATCCCAACTATTGGGGAAAATAAAAGATGTTCCAAACCACCAACCAGTATCTGATTGATGATATTTCTGATGGCTAAGTTGGTGCACACTAGAATCACTAGATTGACTATGCTTCATGGTAGATTTATGTGTAGTTTATGGCTTTGTGATGAAGGGATGATAGCTAAATATAAGCAATGCTAAAAAAAATGAGATATGGTTCTATGGTTTTTTTTACCCATGGTTTGACCATTTGACCAGCAAAGACCTGGAGTTTTTTCAGCATGAACCAGACGGTGATGTCGCAATGGTGATGTCATTTAAATGAAGTGAGCTTTTGTTTAACCATGGTTCATGTTTTTACATACACGAGTTTTAAGTGTTGGTAATAGCGTCTGGTAATCTGACATGGAAAGATGGAAAGCACTAAATTTCTCCGTGAACGCCACCGTATCGCCGGAGTGCACACCAAAAGACTGCTTGCATTAAGCATAAAAGTTAATTCCACCAAACATAGTTCGATTTCACCATTGGACATTTTGAGATGTGATCATTAACATGCTCTAAAAAACTGTTTATCATTCAAAAAGCTGAGATCATTGGTTGTAAATCTTCAAATCAAACCTGACTGGCTGGGAAATCCCCCATTTCTACAGGAAATTCGGGACAGTTCGGGACATTTTGTCCAGCCAGTTTAGATTGCGGGTATCAAGAATCCCTACAGCGATGACGACACCGAATCAAGAATCTTTGATTCCTGTCATCTCGACCCTGGATTTCTCTAAACCCCGAATGGCCGTGTCCAGGACGGGCACCGGTCCACTTTTTCTTAACCATGAATCAACCATGGTATCCGCCATCGTCGGTAAAAATGGGATGATTCTTTATCACCCCCAGACATACTTATTAAACATGTTGATTTACCTATAAAATAATGGAATTATGATTGATATGATTGAATTATGATTGATTTATGATTGATTTATGATTGATTTATGATTGATTTATGATGATAAACATGATGATAAACATCCCGCCGGGTTGGAAATGGGCCGAGTAAAAACAGCATTTTCATGTGACCGGCAAGAAGTCAATCATGCGTTTCGCAGTGTTTTTTCATGCTTTTATGTTGTCCATGAAGGTCAATTCTATTGTGATTTTGAATTTTCATTGGGATTTACTGTATATAGTTGACATGTCGGAGTGCGAAAAAAGTTCCTTTTGGGAAGTCAGCGTGCCCAAAACCTCAGCGGCAGCCATTTTTTCCGGTGATCTCTACATCTTCGCTAAGTACGCACCTGTTTTCTCCAACAGGGCTTTTCCAACTACATTTGCCTCCCATCGCCACTGCCATGTGCGAACGTACGTCCAAATGAGGTCATTCAATTTTTGTTCGTTTTCTGGGCAAGATGTCAACTGATCGGGAACACTGGCTTTGATCATACGCCAGCACGAGTCGATGGTGCCAGTATGAACCCAGAAGGTTTTTCCAGCATGTCTGCGGATCTTTTTCACAAATTGGTTTTTGCGATGTGAGCAGGCAAAATGTATCAGCTTGTTAGCCGATGTCAATCCAGGGTAGCACTTTGCGCCATCTGAGCAAGTACGTGAACGTTATTGCCCCACCCCACCCCACCCCACCCCTGCGTGACGTGACACATCATGACGTATATGCGCACGTGCAGGTGAACGTGCCGTGGCGTAACATCATGGGAGCGCGCAAGTACGTGAACGTTATTGCCCCACCCCACCCCACCCCACCCCTGCGTGACGTGACACATCTTCAACGTAGCATGACGTATGTGCGCACGTGCAAGTGAACGTGCCGTGGCGTAACATCATGGGAGTGCACAAGTACGTGAACGTTATTGCCCCACCCCACCCCACCCCACCCCAAGGAACATATATAAAAATGCCTAAAACGCTCGGACGGTTTTCAACCCGTAGGCATAAACATGATGATAAACATTGATAAACATGATGATGAACATGATGATGAACATGATGATTTACCTAGCTTTAAAATATAAAATGGTGATTTTCTTGGATATACCCCCCTGTTTCATGGGAGGATCGGTCAAAAAAAACAACTTCGCAAAGCGTGAAATCAAGCGTTGGCGCCTCGTGGTTCTTGAATTTGGCGGAGATGGAGAGCACCGGGCTGTGCTTATCCTGCCCGTGTTTCCATAGTCATAGCATGTCATATCGCTACCCCTTTATCGCTAGATGGTTTTCATGGAAAATCTGAAAATAACATGGATAACTAGGGGTAGCTCCGTTCTAGGAAACCTCATGAAACCTCCAAATGTGACTACTGAGCAGTTTGATTCTCGAACTTTGCTGCAAAGATAAACAGATCGATGATTACAAAACTGAAATTAATATCCAGAACCAACTCTATGGCAATCCCAGTCATCACCCGAAGCGGCAACAAAATGAGACAAAAGAACTCCCTGTGTTGTTCCGGGTCGAGGCAATCGCACAAAGAATACAAATCACTAAAGTCGACTACAAGCTTTATCAAGATCAATCCAATAACTTTAATTCTCTTTCATTTTTCATGTTTTTTCAAGGGCTCAAAAAAAACATTCATTAACCACTAACTACTACGGCCCCGCTACGGCTACTTACAGTAGGGGTCACCTTCAAGGAGGCTGTTTTCAATCGAAATCGAAAACAACTCTGTGCGATTTTGTCAGTATTGTTCTAATGTTCAAGGACATATACTGTAATAATAAAAGAATATATAAGATAAATATCCTAATGTTAGTAAATATAAGATTCTTCTAATGTTATCTTTTGGATCCCATATATGCTCCTCTCTTAGATTCTCATCTATTTCCATTTTTCAGAGTCGCACAAAATCGTTGACGATACGCTGTATCATTTCACTTCAAGATCGATGCATGCCGTCTCTCACAAAACCACCAAAACCAACTCGCAATGAAGTTGACCTCCGACTGTTTCCTCGTGAAAGCACCAAGTTAACTTGCAATGAAGTTCACAAAATTCATATCTTGTTGGTGGTTTCAATCCCTCTGAAAAATATGAAAGTCAGTTGGGATGATGACATTCCCAATATATGGAAAGTCATAATCCATTCATGTTTGCAACCACCAACCAGATATTCTAATTCGGGATCTCTCTTGAAATTGAGTCTACTACCGGTCCGCTACTTTGCACTCAACGGACGTTTCCCAAGGCTTGGAGGCTTCCCAAGGGATGGATCCCATCTGCAGCAAAGTCGCCATGTTGATCTCAGATCCTTCGCTCCAGGCTGCCAAGATTTTTAGAATCTTAGTATAGAAACTGGTTCCCATGACGATTCCATGACTGGATTCTAAGTGGATTTTCCAGTCGCCATGTTTAAAAATCATCCCTTACTGCTGCTGAACGTAGGGTTGCTGGGGGTTGCTGGGATGATTGTGAAAATAGTTCTTCTAGATCATTCCCCCCATTCCCTACGTTTCGCCGTTTCGCATAAAATCCACTGAACTCATCCAAGGATCTGGGCTTCTTTGTCTTCTCATTGGGATCGCACTTCACCTCCAACAATGCTGAGATCAGAGCGGCATCCCCCTTCATGCTGGCGTAGCACAAAGGCGACCACCCGGCAGAGTCCGAAGCAAAGGCCTCCGGACTTGAAACGCAGGTTGAAAAACGTCGTTTCGCCAGGAATCCAGGAAGCCGCCAAAGAAATATCCACAATAGTTCAGCTCAGTCATCTATTAATTATACATATATATATATATATAATATCAGATTATAATAGTACAACATAGTACAATCAACATTACCAAACTTTTTATACTTAGCCTAAACAACCAGCGTTACCCAACTTTTTATACTTAGCCTAAGTGGCTAATAGTATGATAACAACCATGGACGATAGCCCAGTTATATGGGATATAGACGAGAAAATTGCATCGCTTCTGTTTAGATTCGTGGCGTTTCATGGCTTAGCTGACAATGGCTCTTTACCCAGGAGGTACTTCCTTTGGGATCATGAACCCAATGTAATCTGGTTGGTGGTTGAGCCACCCCTCTGAAAAATGTGAAAGTCAGATTGAATCATCATCCCAACTATTGGGGAAAAAAAATGTTCTAAACTATCAACCAGTAATATATACATGAGGAATGTTTTATTGTGTCAATGGGACACTTAAAAGACCACGAAAAGTGTCTTGGAGATTCCATGCCAGGGACCCTCTTGCTGTCGTTGCCGATTCCCGTGAATCACTGGGATTTCTTTGGAATCGAAAAAATGCCGATCCATCATTGTTCCCATAGATTCCCCACATCCAGTGGATTTCCCACAAGGATCAGTGGTTCCAGTGGTTCCATGAGATTTCCGAAACGTTTTTTTGTCATTTCATGTCATTTCACAATCCCTGTAACAGGGAACTGTGAGAACCTCCTTTGAGAACTACGAAAGACCATCAACCAGGAAGCAACCATCATTCATCAACTCTCTTAGCATTTTCTGGTTTAGCCCTATCGTTTCAGTTTCAATCACCATTAAAACTTCCTTCTACCAACTAATAGGGCAGGGATTTTGGTCACCTGTATAACAGGGCTGTGGGTTAAACAAACATCCAGCGAGAGCACTTGGCCATTATGACCATTGAAACCACGCATGAGGGAAGAAAACTCATTTCATCATCCAATAACGCACCAACCTGAAAACATTGGGCAAATTTGGGATAGTTGTTCCATTGACATTGTGGTGTTTGGTTTCTTCTCATTTGGTCGTCAAGAATCTCCATCTGAGCAGTGTTCAAACTCCTCTGCCATTCCACCATACTGATTGTTTAATAGGGGATTCCCCAACTGGATTCTGATCATCCGTAATATATTTGGTAGTATAATTAATTACAACTCAGTGCAATCCCTGCATTTTTCGCAGCCAACAGGGGTTTTTCTTTCACTGCTCATCTGAGATTTTCCCAATCCAAGATACATCTTTGAATCCATTCTGAAGGAGGAAGTTCCCCAAAATCTCTGCAGCTTTCGGTGCAGCTTTCGGTTGACCATTGGCAGCACCGGTCACGTTCTCTCGGATCAAATCCTTCACAGATCAAGCAGTGAAGCGAAATGAACTCCAAGTTTTATGGGGACAGGAAAAAAAAGTCAACGCGGCAAATACATGCTACTGCACTGTATATGCAACAAATACATGGCATTTTGCAACATTTGGCAACTTCACCACGGATTTTGCTCCCACTGCCATGGGTTTTTTTGCCCACAAACCCGGCACGGAAATTTTCTGGTGACTCCTTGGGGATGGTGGATGGACAGTTTACCACATCCACTTCTTGTTTTTTGCAAGTTTAAGGGAGATCATATATATACATAATATATATACACATAATATACAAATATAATACACAATATAATATACATGTATATATATAATAGATAGACAGGAACTTGCTTTTTTGTAGGATCATGATCATAGCCGCTGTCCCTCGCCGCTTAAGCTTTGCGGTCCTGGATGTCTTCGTCACTTGGAATCAGGTCTTGTACCGCTTCCACTGGCAAGTTCCTTCCAGTGTGAGTCTATGTGTATAGTATTATATGTCATATATAATGATATACATATATAATGATATACATATATACACATATATGGACAAAGAAAGGAACAAGGAAAGACTCGAAAGGACTACAGGGTGGGGCCCCCAAGATGGCGTTCAGTTGCCTAAAAAAGTGGCTGAATTCGATTGGGTTTATGGTAGATGTAACGAACTAGTTAATGGATGTTAATTAATGGGGTTTATAAACCAACTTAGAACTGGGGGGCACCAGCACCATCCTGTATAAATATATATATATATATCTATACATATATATATATATATACACATATGCTGTTTTTTTTTCTGAAAATAAGGCATACCTAATTCCACTTTTGTCAATCATCATATCACCCCTCTTTAAAAAAAACACTTGATGGATATACCATGATATACCCCATTTTGAGACACACCCATATCATCAGAATTACAGGAAATATAGATTCTGCACTGACATGCTCATCATGGTAAAGCCGCTGCTCTTGTGACTTGAACATCCCCTCTAAATGGAAATGGGAAAATCGATGATAAAAAAAGGAATGTCAATGGGCCATTTGTCCATACCTATGCGGAAGAACCGGAGGGTACATCGGAGAAATTTCCGGTAAATATTCATACGTATTCATGGTACAGTAAGTCATAAGACACTTAAATGCTTAACTCATAACAAAACACACGGATGTTTCTGACGATGCTCTGAATAGGATCCATGATGATCCAATGGCATTCCCACGCGCTGCCTTAGGAACGTGCTCTGCTGATTCAACAGAAACCTTGGTGGATCGTTCTGCGCGAAAAGGGGTGGAAGGGTAACCTGCTACAAGGTGCTTAACGAAGCGTCCCTCTGCAAAAAATGTGAAGATTCCAGAGATTGATGATATTTGTTGCCCCAAACATAGGGTTTTGCTGAAACAAATCCCTTTACCCTCTCTTAATCTAACAGCTTACTAATGAAAAACACCATTCTTTCAGTTCGGCAAATCAAAACTCCCTAGTTGGGCCATGGCTTCCATAGCTATGTCTGGGAATAGATGTCACCAGCATTTTTGCTCCACCGCTTGCGGTTGCAGATCTCCCCAGCAACGCTTAGTCCGCAACCCAGTCCGCAACACCCTGCCGAGCCACCGATAGTGAACAAAGTCTCCAGTCTCTAGGCCTGGCAAGGACCAGTGTTTCACTTGTCCAAGGACAAAAGTACCCAGGGATATCAGAAAAAAATATGGGATATATATATATATAATCTGATGTACACAGTATAATATTATATATAATTATTAGGACATATATGGGAAATCTATGTAAATCTATGGGAAATCTATGTAAATCTATGGGAAAAATCTTTCGGAAATGCACGGGAACTATATGATACGGGATATATAAATTGTATGGGATATATCCCGGATCCCCCAACCAGGTGTTCCTCCCACTGAAATAGACCTTTTTAATGGCTACGGATCAATCTTTTAAAGATTAGGATTCAGCATCCAATTTTAGGCGATCGCATTTTTAAGACGGAGCCCCCCAATTTTGGGTTTCAAAAAAAACATATATTTGGTATTGAATATTACTGATACAAATTGATATAAATGAGATCAAACAGCAATGCTATCATTCGTTTGCAGGGGCGACTGGCTACAAAAAAAACAAACTGAATGCATCTTCAAGACCCAACACGTCAACAACATTGGCGGATGAAGGGGAACTTTTAAAGTGCGTGCAACCCCCAAACCAAAAGGACCCAACACATTCCCCAAACATTGCATCATTGAATTCCCCTGAATCCATCTTTGATACTCATATTTTCCCGTTGAAACGGATCCTACTGCTAGGTCTGCTAGGTACTGCAACTCTTTGGTGAAGATTGTCACTCCCCAAACTGGAAATAGGCACCATGTGCACCATGTTTTAGGGATGGTCCGTTCTTTCAGTTTGACAGTTTTTTTTTCTCGGTCCAGTGTGCCACAAAATCAGCAAGATCAATGACCAATGACACCAATGACACCAATGACACCAAGGAGCAAAATAGCAATTTCTTTTTGAGGATTGTTCGGAGTACCACCGCGACTCGTGCACGGTCTGTATCCACCTAAGGGCCCGGCCAAACTGCACAGCGCCTCCGACGCAGGATGTATCAACATAAGCAGTGTATCTACAGCTACATCTATTGTACATTAACGTACCATATATTCATACATAGCGATAATGATGATAATGATGATGATGATGATCATCATCATCATCAAATATCCCCATTATCATTCTATTTCAAGAGTAAAATGATATTTGGAAAACAATTTACACATGTTATCTACCATTGCAGTGATATGCCACCACAAACCCAAGGGTACAATGGGTTGTCCTCAAAAATGCGGTGTTTGCAGCATTATCCCCCAATGTGGCCACTGGGGAAGATATGGTGCATTTATGTCTCATGCGATGTGTATATATATATATACGTATATATAAATCATGATATATAGATATATATATATATAGAAACAAAATTATATAGCAATGATAATTGATAATATATAACAATGATATGTGGTATGTATGTAATTGATGATAATCTATGGGACTTTATGGGGAGAGGGGCTTCGGGTTTTTTGCGTCGGTAACATGTTTTTTTTTGCGACGGTGTGCCAGAGAGGTTTTTTGCATTAGCTCAGTGAGGGTTAATTGCGACAGCCCGGAGGGTTTATTGCGACGGTGACAGGGGTCTATTGCGTCGGCAGGGGTTTATTGCGACGGCAACAGGGGTTGTTTGCGACGGTAGCAGGGGTGTCTTGCGTTGGCCGGGCCTCGGGGTCTGGGAAAGGTATTGAAGGTAAGAAGAAAAAGGACAAAGACGAGGCAAAGGGAAGGAGAAGTGAGGGACAGAACAAGAACAAGAACAAGAAGAAGAAGAACAACAACAACAAGAAGAAGAAGAAGAACAACAACAACAAACGACAAACAACAAACAAGAGACAACAACCAACAACTAACAAGCAACAACAACAAACAACGACCGAAAACCAACAACCAACAACAAACAAGAGACAACAACCAACAACTAACAAGCAACAACAACAAACAACGACCGAAAACCAGCAACCAACAACCAACAACAAGCAACAACAACGACAACCACCAAAACAACAACAACAACCAAACAAACAACAACAACCAACCAAAAAAACAAACAAACAAACAAACAAAAACAACCAAACAAACAACAACAACCAAACAAACAAACAAACAAACAAAACAAAACAAACAAAACAAACAAACAAACAACAACAGCAACAACCACCAAACAAAGAACAACCAAACAAGCAAAAACCAAACAACAACCAAACAAACAAACAACCAACCAACCAACCAACCAACCAAGCAAGCAAGCAAGCAAGCAACCAAGCAACCAAGCAACCAAGCAACCAAGCAACCAAGCAACCAAGCAACCAACCAACCAACCACAACCACAACAACAACAGCAGCAGCAGCAGCAACAGCAACAGCAACAACAACAGCAACAACAGCAACAACAACAACAGCAGCAACAACAACAACAGCAGCAACAACAACAACAACAACAGCAGCAACAACAACAACAACAGCAGCAACAACAACAACAACACCAACAGCAGCAACAGCAACAGCGTCAAGAACAAACCTCAGCTGTCTTGGAGCCGTCTTGGGGCAACCTGGGGCCTGTGTTCGTCCAGGCTGGGGCAAGATTAGCCGCCAATGAAGAGCACGCCCGTGACAGCGAACGCGGTGTGGGCTGATTGCATGTGAGCACCTCTTAGCTTCCCACGGTGGAACGTGGTACTGAGCTTCTCTGCCACGGCAAGGCGGATGCTGCGCAGAGAAGAAAAAATTGTGCGTGTGGAGGCGTCGCACCCCGCCCCGACGATGTCGATGGTAACCTGACATGGCACGAATGGTGGAAAGATGGCGCAAGGACGCGTTACCGAAAAATTGGAGACACAAGGACAATAAGGGAACATGCCGAGTCCGAAAGCTGAGGCAAGCGCGGGCGCAGAGAAACCTGGCAACGACAAGGATGAAAGCCAGAATGAAAGTGACAGTTGTATAAGACATTGCGTTGCATTGACATCGATCACAGAACAATGTAGAAACCGAAATGCAGAAGGATGAAACAAAAAGCGAAATTTTGATCGGGTTCGCATGGGGCAACAGCGGCTTCATTTCGCGGCGCGGGGTCGTTTGCGCGGCAGCGCGGCGGACGTGGTTGGACGCCCGTTGCGTTTTGTGCGCAGGGCAACGCTTCGAGAATCACACTTGGCTTTGGGCAATTCGGAAATTTAAGGCTGCAAACAAAAGTTGCATGTTCACATTGTGCGTGCATTGCAGCAGCTGGGCACGAGCAAAGAGCGGCGTAACCTTCAAATACACGATGCTGGCAAAGTGGAATTTGAGTGACTGGGGAGACAGGTGTCCATCCGTAGTGAACAATTCCGGAAGGCTCTGTGGAGTCAAATTGTTTGGTTGCATCAGTATTTGCAGCACCTTCAATGCGAGCGTACGGTTTAGCGGTGATGTAGCTGCTGGCAAACGCTACCCAAGACAACTGATCACAGTGCTGGATGAGACACATGTTTTCTTGCGGCAATTTCGCAAAATTTGCGGCCGTTGTACGACCAGCGCGCACAAGCGCTGTGCCATTGATAAGCTGCCCGTCTTGGCCTGGTGGCATGAAGGATAGCGGCGTAGAAGCGTTCCAGGAATACCATTTTTGCCAATGATCTGTGTATAGCTTCTGCAAGACATGCAGCGCGTGACCGATATTACCGCGGCCACCTAATTGAGCCAATTCACGTTGCCAAGAGGCGTGTATGGCTTCAGCAGGCTCGCTGCCACTGCCTGAACCTGGGATAATGCCATCAAATCCAACCCAGAAACTGGTATACACGATATCGGCGCTGACATGGTCGCGGAAGATGGCAGGGATAGGGCGCTCATAGTTTTGTAACCAGTCAGCTAGCGTCGATTCATCCAAACGCCGGAGGGTTGCGAGGAAAGTTTTCCAGAGCCAACTGAAAAGCGGCAAGGTCGGAATAAACCGGAGAATGGCAATGACATCCAATGTGAACTGCAAGTGCTTTTTGATGTATTTGCCTTTCAGCACCAAGTGCTTGCACTTTGCCTGCATGGTGGTGTGGCTTTTTCTCTCATATGAAAGAAATCATCACATGCGCGGGAAAGGGGAAATACTTCAAGGCGGGCTTCTTCAATGCTAGGATGGAAATCTTTGTGAAGCTGTAAAGTAAGTTGTTCTGGCAGAGGTTTCTTCTCCGGATGCCTGGCGGCCCAGACTTCACAGCACACTTGGAAAAGACGGACATAGTTGAGCTTGGTTTCAGCATGGAACACTGCTTGTAGTATTGGCATGGCGTGCGACGTCCATGCGCGGCTCTGTGTTCGGCAACCTTTGCCAGCTTTGAGAATGTGTGTTGGACGAAGTTTGTCTTTCACCAGCAAGCTCAAAGTTGCCACACCCATCCCGCAATCCAGCACTTTCATCTTCGTGTCCACTGCCAACGCAACGTCTGTGCCACCGGCTGAGTGCACTCGTCCCTCGTGTGCGCACCGGCCGCCTCGACTCCTCCTCCCCCTCCTCCTCCGACTCCTCCTCCTCGACTCCTCCTCCTCCTCCTCGACTCCTCCTCCTCCTCCCCGATTCCTTCTCCTCGACTCCTTTTCCCCCCTCCTCCTATAGCTTCTATCCTATGCTAGCGATCAAGCCTCTCTGCCATCAGACCTCTCTGCCATAAAGACGGCTCCTTCACGCTCCTCCTCCTCCTTCACGCTCCTCCTCCTCCTCCTCCTCCTCCTCCTCCTCCTCGACTCCTCATCCTCCTTGACTCCTTTTCCTCCTCCTCTACTGTGCTGTGCTGACTGACGCCAAGAAAAACCTCGGCAGCTAGCACCGTTGCAAAAAACCCTAGCACCGTCGCAAAAAACCCTCGTGAACTGACGCAAAAAACCCCGCTGCAGCCGACGCCGTCGCAAAAAAAAAACGTTACTGTCTGGAATGACCCAGCCGTCGCAGAAAACCCCTGTTACTGTCGCAAAAAAAGAAAAAAAACGCCCCGATAATTTCAGAGAGTCCTTGTGCCACAGTCACACCAGCATCCTTCAGAACGGAACTTCCAGCTTGGATGATGATCATATCATATATGCTAAAGGTATATTAAACAATACATAGATATATTCAATGGTATTCAAAGCAAAAAATAAAAAGTATATATTGATATACCAGTAGATCGTAGTATATATTCACAGTATGGTGATATATTCAACAATATATATATATAATTATATATATATACCAAGTAGTGCTTGCCCAAGTAGTGCAACCCCCCACCAGGCCCTGAAGGCTTCACCAAGCTTCCGTGAAGCGTCCTTCCCCCGGCGAACTGCCGGTCAACTGAGACACCTTCAGCCTGCGACGGAGCCGTGAGCCTGGTATACCCTGGTAATAAGTGGATCATCCACAAATAAGTGGTGATTACCAGGTGAATATACTATGAATACATCACCAAAGTGTATGTATAAATCCGCCGGCCTGCCGGCGTGTCTGATTGGAAGATGTTGTTCTTGTTTCTGTTCTTGGTTTGTACTTGTTTCTGTTCTTGGCTTGTACTTGTTCCTTTGTTCTCTTGCTGCGCGTTTTTGCTTCGTCTGAATCAAGGTCGCCCCCTCCTCCAAAAACAAGTGCTACAAGAAGTAGTAGTAGTAGTAGTAGTAGTAGTAGTAGTAGTAGTAGTAGTAGTAGTAGTGGTAGTAGTAGTAGTAGCAGCAGTAGCAGCAGCAGCAGCAGTAGCAGTAGCAGTAGCAGTAGGAGTAGGAGTAGGAGTAGTACTACTACTTCCACAAGTACTACACTGGTAGTGCCGGTAGCTAATGACATTGCCTACAGCATTCCCGTTGTCTACAGCTACTCGTCACAGGACGCACACGGTACTGATCGACTAGTACTCATTTGGTATGCATTCCATTGGTGGTTCAAGCACGCACTTGGTACTCAAGCTGCTTCTGATCTACGGCTCTGTCTTCGTCCCTTCTTCTCTCGGGCTTCCACGTAGCGTGCATGTCAACCTCCCTTGGGGCAATCTCTCTCCCCTGTCTCCTTCCATGCAGCGGTCTGCTGTCAAGACAGACGCTCATACATAGTACCTGGCGCTACTTTGCTGGGGCGGTACTAATTTGGTATACGGTTAGCAGGTTGCTACAGCAAATCTTGCTACACAAGCCGCTTCCGTTTTACGGCTTTGTCTTCATCTTCCTTTCTTATTCTTCTTATTATTCTTCTTCTCCTTCTTTTCTCTTCTGCTCTCTCGCGGGCTTCCACCTACAGAAGCTTTTACACACAGATGCTTTTACGCACAGACGCTTTTACACACAAAAGCTTTTACAGACAGATGCTTTTACACACAAAAGCTGCTACACACGGAAGCTTTTACACACAGAACCTTTTACACACAGAAGCTCTTACACACAGACACTTTTACACACAGAAGCTTTTACACACAGAAGCTTTTACACACGGAAGCTTTTACACACAAAAGCTTTTACACACAAAAGCTTCTACACACAGGCGCTATAACACACAGAAGCTTTTACAGACAGAAGCTTTTACACACATACGCTTTTACACAGATGCTTTTACACACAGACACTTTTACACACAGACACTTTTACACACAGGCGCTTTTACACACTAACACTTTTACACACAGACGTTTGTACACACAGACACTTTTACACACAGACGCTTTTACGCACAAAAACTTTTACACACAGAAGCTTTTACACACAGAAGCTTTGACACACGGAAGCTTTTACACACAAAAACTTTTTCACAAAAGCTTTTACACACAGGCGCTTTTACACGCAGAAGCTTTTACACACAGAACCTTTTACACACAGAGGCTTTTACACACAGAACCTTTTACACACAGACGCTTTACACACAGACGCTTTTCAAAAAGAAGCTTTTACACACAGAACCTTTTTAGACACATACACTTTTACACACAGAAGCTTTTTACACGCAGACACTTTTACACACAGAAGCTTTACATACAGAAGCTTATACACACAGAAGCTTTTACACACAGAAGCTTTTACACACAGAAGCTTTTACACACAGAAGCTTTTACACTCAAAAGCTTTTACACGCAGAAGCTGCTACACACAGAAGCTCTTACACACAGACACTTTTACACAGACGCTTTTACACAGAGAAGCTTTTACACACAGGAGCTTCTACACACAGACACTTTTACACACAGAAGCTGCACATCAAACTCCCTTGGGGCCACCTCTCTATGGCCGGCGGGCTTGCCGAAGGCAATTAAATATACCAGGTGAATATCCTATGAATATTCCACAATATATCATAGTGTGGTGAATAAATGGATAACCAGGTAAAATAAGTCACTTGTGGATTATGATTAACCATTAACGAATGTTAATAACCCTGGTAATCATACAACTAAACGCAAGATAGCGTTTGTGAACGCATTGAGTTTCCAAATGGAGTGTAAGTGGTTAAACCATGAAATCATGTGGTTTAATGGCGATTAAGATGAGATCTGAATGATATATTCATGGGAATATCAAAAAGGAAACTATGATCAACTATAAGTGGCTTATCCCATTTACAAGTGGTAGTTCACTAACCCCAGAGGGCCCCTAACCAGTTACGATCCCGAAAGGGAAGAACTCAGCACAGCTGTTGCTGGTAGAATGTTCCACTTCCCATGTTTGAATATGTGTTTTTAATGAATCTCATGCTTAGTATTGCTTAGTGATGTCTAAGCAATAACCCCAAGATACAGATAGACAGAGAATTGACGTCCAACTTGGAAGCTGAACAGCTGAACAGCTGAAGAACGGACATTACGTCCAGACCACTTTTCACCAAGCAACTCTTGATGCATGGCACTTTTTACCACAATCCAAGATCCTGGGCGACAAAAATCGGGACCCCAGGAGTGCAAAAAAAAACGATCTGAACCCGGACCCTTAAATGACCCAACGGTAGATCTCCAGTCTGTATGGTCTCTTGTGGTTTTGGATTGTTTTTATTACAGTAATTGTTGGGGTTTATTCATGTTATTTCATGTTTATTCTACCTCATAACATCTTATAACAACTGCCAAACATAATGCCGAAAAGTGTGCCACCAGGTTTCCTACATGTTGATATTTCCTACATGTTTTCCAGGTGTCCAACCTTCGACCTTTTTTTTTGGGGGGGTTGCTATGACTGGTTGGTGGTATACCTACCCCTCCGAAAAATCATGGAGTTCGTCAGTTGGGATGATGACATTCCCAATATTAATGGAAAGTCATAAAATTCATGTTCCAAACCACCAAGCAGTTAGCTGTTAGTTATTAGTAATGGGTTATTGGTCAATATTACTAATGGCTACCATATATATATGTATATATACCATTATAACTATTAATAATTATTAATGGTAACTATTAATAATAATTAATAACTACATATATATATATATATCCCCGTATCCCACCATTGGTTAATATATCACTATTAACAACTATTAATGGTCAATATTAATGGTTACCATATATATCACCATATTACTATATAATGGTTACCATATATCTATATCACTATTGATCACCATATTACTAATATTACTAATGTTACTAATGGATACTAATGGTTACCATATCACTATTAATAACTCATGGTTCCCATATTACTAATCACTATTAATCACCATATCACTATTAATCACTATTACTAGTAGTTACCATATTACTAATCACTATTAATCACCATATCACCATATTACTATGTAATGTTCATATCTATCATTGGCTCCCATTTCGATCATTGGCGAGGCCTCCCCAAGCTCGCGATTCACCGTGAAAACTCTCCGCAACCGGGGCTCCTTGATTCACGGTGAGATCGCGCACGAGCTGCTCCACGCGGCACCATCCACGGTCACCTTTTTGGGAAGGGGGTTGGTTGTGATATTATTAATCAACCTTTTTAAGTGTTAAATAGTTACCATTAATATGTTACCATTAATGTGATACTATTATTAACTATTGATAACCTATTAATGTGCTTCGAATCAATCTTCTGATTCATTTTTTCCGGATTAATCAACCTTGTAAACTGTTAAAAAAGGGGAGGGTAGCATTTCAGTAGCCATTTCTTACTGGGGGAAGCAGCACCACAATTAGAAGATATTACAAGTACCAAAAAGACTACTACCATAGTTCCTGACTCAGTGGAGTGGAGTACATTCATATCATGCATGACTCCCCAAGCTTCAAGAAAGCTTTCACTTTCATGGTCCTCGGAAAACCATTGTGATGCTGTCAGAAATCTGTTAAGACTCATTGAAATGCCTTGTATCGAAAATAACATTTACTGAAGCTATATATCAACTCTTTGCGTGAGTATGTCACTACAAGCTGTGCTGGCATGTAATGGCATGTAGTTTAGGCATGGCAAGGTGAGTTCTTCAAAGTCCAACAGAGCTCTGTTGCAGACCTGGAAAGAATCTGACAGTCAATGTGACATCTCCGAGGTTCGGCCAGGAAATTCTTACCCTTCCATTTCAAAGGTGAGGTCGCAGGCTTCGGTCAACCGAATTTGTGGCTAGGAACCAGATTCCGCCAGTTTTTAATATAGTCACCCACAAGTACAGACAAAAGAGTGGCAAGATGGTCCAGTCGTCAGCTCTTTGAATCCTATCCCCAAGCAAACAACAAACAGAGCTTTAGAAACTTTGGAGGTTTTTTTAACTCTGATATACCATCTGGTTATTTGTCACATAGCCATGGAAAATTCCACCATGTTTTATAGGTAAACCATCTATTTCGATTAGGGCCATCTATACCATGGCTATGTTAGTCATAGCCAGAGGGTATCTGTAACATTCTGAACTGAACTCCTCGCAGAAAATGGATGAAGTTTTTGCCATTGACAGCGTCAAAAAATCTCCGTACCCTCTGGTAATTTAACATAGCTATTGAAAATGGCCATTTATAGTGAGTTTTCCCATTAAAAATGGTGATTTTCCATAGCTATGTTAGTTTACCAGAGGGTAACTGTTGCTAAGCTCTGATTGTTTTCCACCTTTTGATGCTCAAAGCATCTCAAAGCCATTCGAATGTTGTGAAGGACTTTCTCATCGTGGACATGGATCACAAGAGGGCTACTCCTACAATCATTCTTTGATGGCTGCTGCTGAAAATGACCGGCCAATACAATGCGTGCGGATATTTTTTGGGCCTTAATTTCTAAGCTAAAGCCAAGTTTTGTGGTTGGCCATCGGATCTTTGTTAGTGTTATCCATTTAAAACATATATATATATACTGTATATATATATATATATATCCACATTGTCCATCATTGTCCACCATTGTCTCCAGATCATTCCAGATATTGTCTCCATCTCCTACATCCTCAATGTCCAATTCTAGATACAGCCTCTCGATCCACCATTACCGCCATAATATTCTGATACAATACCCTCTGGTAAACTAACATAACTATGGAAAATCACCATTTTAAATGGGAAAATCTACTATAAATGGCAATAGCTTTTTGTACGTTTACCAGAGGGTAATGTATGTGATGCTTAATCCAATCAGTTCAACAATCAACCGCCACAAAAAACGCCGGGATTCAGCCAGGTCAACATGAAAAATACCGATTTCGTTCATGGTTGAATTACCATTGAATCATATAAAAACTTGGCTTGGTTCATTCCATTCGCCTCTGTCTTTCAGATCCGTGGAAAATGCCGAAAAATGCCATGAGCTTTGATGATTTGAACCAACTACACCTCCAGTTCTTGGATTTTCCATGAACTGATGACACCGGAGGTGAATGGAAAATCCCTATTTTTGGTTGACAAAACGGCAAGCCATTCAAATTATACCCCTATCCCATCTCATGAAATACTAGTTGGTTCATGGCTTTCCTATGGCTTATCAACCAGGTTATTGTTCAGTTCTATCATATGAGCTGCGGACCATATTTGTTACATAACGCAATTGACGGGGTGTTCCTACCTCGTTCTCCAGTCCCGTAACGTTTTTGCCTACCTCGTTCTCGGGGTGTTCCTACCTCGTTTTACAAGCTAAATACAATGTTTTTGACAAACCGGGGTACTTCCGAATACTACTTTCCATATACGCAAATAAGAGCCGTCGCTCATATGATCTTTCCATGTTTCATGCTTAAAACATCTTAAAAAACCATATCAATCATGTTAAAAACATATTAGCCTCTGGTAAGCTAACATAACTATTGAAAATGGCCCAGTCGAAATAGTGGATTTTCCCATGAATAGCATGGTGATTTTCCATAGCTTTGTGTATGTTTACCAGAGGCTAAATCATCACCTTTCCATGTTTTGAGGCTTAAAACATCTTAAAAACCATATCAATCATTAAAAAACATATTAAATCATCACAATCATCACCCAACCAGGCGATTTGACCATTGAAAAAAGTCCGATCGCTGCTATCCCAGTGGCCCCAGGTGTAGTCGCTGAAGGCTTCCGAGCTGTCCGGCGAGCCCAGCACCGGGCACAGGGCCATGAAGAAATCGCAACGCGACACGTACCTTGGAGCGGCGAGTCGCACCCAAAAAGAGATGGGTTTTTTACAAAAAAAAGGAGAGAAAGAGGTTTAGATGTCTGTTTTCAGAAAGATTTCATGAGTTTACATGAGTTTACAAGGTTCTTCTGTGTTTGGAAGGTGTGCTCTATGTAAAGAACAGGATTTAAATATATCTAAATCATATTGACTGATTGAATGATCTCATGTCATGACGTGGCTATTCCTCGAAAGTCAAAACCCAGGCTGGAGCCGTAGAAAAAATCATGTGCCGCTGGTCAGTTCATGGTGACGACATTTCACCAACATACATCTGCAGCGAGGCAAAAAGAACCCTGACGAAGATACTTTGACACCCTGGATTGAATAATAGACCACCAGTGTTTTGATACAGGGGGTACCATGTTCTTACAGTAATTTATCACATCACTATGAATTGGAGGTGTTGCCCGCCCCTAACCCTTCGATTTTGCTAATCCGGGACTGACATGATTCATGACATTTTCACTTAAACACTTGACTCGTGTTGGTTTTTCGGCTCCTTATGCTCCTTTTGGGTGAAGATGTTCCGATTGTATCCCATTACCCTCTGCTTCTTCAACAGGGCGAACTGGAAGCGAACTGGGTAACTGGCCCCACTGTTTTATAGATCACCATGAAGGCATCAACAGTCACCAAGTCAACAGTCGTCACCAGTCACAAGTCGCTGCCAAGCTTCGCAGGGATACTGTCAATCGCCTTTTGTAGCGATAAATGACGTTTATCCTCGCAGATCTTCGCCGAACGCAGAGTCGGTGGTGCCCGATACGAATGCAATGATTGGATTGCCACTGGGGGTTAGAGAATGTGTGTTGTTGGATGTTGTTGGCTAATTCTCCAAGAAATTTTAATTAAATCTAATTAACAGATACTCAAATAGCATCTCATTGCCAATGGAATTCTCCGAGTCCGTGACCCCGTGACCCCGATTGGATTCTCCCACTCTGCGCCTGCTGAGGGCAAGAGAAGTAGTCATACCTTACGCGATCATCACATCCCTGAAATTCGGACGTGTTTTTCGATCGCTGGGACCATTCATTCATCCCCCAAAATCATGGAGATACACTTAAGAAAGGTCAATTCCAGTGCATTGAGGTCAGAAAATGCCAGGTTTTTGCCAAGATTGTTTAAATGGGTTTTTTAAATGGCCAAGATTTCTTGGGAAAAAAATACCTTTCTTGTTGGGCAAACCTCCAGTTTTGGGTTAGTTTTTTCGGAGCAGTCAGATCTTATGCTGCAGTTTTTCAGTGCAACCAATGTCAACCACCTACAATGCTTTGTTTTTCAAAAAGGCCTATCCCCAAATCCCATGGGTCCCATGACCATCATGTTCATTCACATTTTCCCTCTACAGTCTCTACAATCAATTGGGCGATTTGTTTGGGGTATTCCCCATGTCAAATAGATGTGGAAAGCCATGGGTCGAAAAACACATCATTTCCGGAAAACTTTTTAAAATCCATGGGTCTTCCACATCTTCCACAAGCCAGCTATATAGACTTTAGACACCAAGAAACCACAGGAAGAGTCGCTTCCCTCGCCATTCTTTGCTGGGAATACCTTTGGATCGGAAATAGACTGCCTCTGTGATCAGATCCACTGAGACTTCACTAGCACCGGAGAAGAGATTTCCTTGGCGCAGTCTGAAACAACCAGACTGAAACAACGAAAAAACGTGACGTTTGGGTCCCTTATGGTCCCTTGAAATCTCCCAGAATTGCTGGGACAATGTACCGGAAGTCCTTTTTTTGTTTGGTTTTTTTTTGACCAGGCTTTTCTGTTTTTAATGTATCTTACATGTACCGTATTGCAACTAATATCATTTCCGGGGAATTTCGCGCATGATCAACCATCATGAGCTCCATCGAAGAAGGAGAGCTTCCAACCGGGCATGGACTAGACCGAAAAGGATCATGGCGTTTCTTCAACTGTGGTTTCTGTGGAAAACCTCCGGAATCTGCCCGATTTATATGTCTCAAAAAAAATGAAAAGGATCAAATGAAATGGATCGAAAAAATGGTGGATTGGGGGTCCCAAATCTGGACACACACACACACATGTTCACACATCTTGATCATTGAAACATGTGGGTTTGTCGCAAAATAGGGTACCCCAAAATTCCCTGCGTTATAATAAATTTAATATACCATCTGGTTGTTTGACGTAGAAAACTGGAACATGATCGTGTTTAATAGGTACATCACCATGGTTATCATCTATAAACTATAAATGGGCAATTTTCCATATGTTAAATAACCAGAGGGTAATGTAATCATCATGTTCCCAATGTTCCTATGATCTGTGATGATTTCCCGAGCTTCAATATCTGGAGACTTTCCGCTTCGCTACGTTCCCTACATGGTGGTGCATCCCACTTACTAGGTGAATTGACCCTAGTTATAAGATAATTAAGCCTACTTATCCCATTAACAAAACCACGGATATCACTTGGGATTCGTGAGATGAGCCACCAAGTACCCTCGTATATTTAACAGTTTTTTATGGAACATACCATATTTACAGATGATAAACAGATATATTTACCTAGCTATAAAAATGTGATTTTCCCCCCTGCTCAATGAAAACCTTTGATAAACATGATGATTTACCATGATTTACCATGATTTACCATGATTTATCATGATTTATCATGATTTACAATGATTTACCATGATTTACCATGATTTACCATGATTTACCACGATTTACCATGATTTCCCTATAAAAAATGGTGATTTTCCACTTCGCAACGTGCAGAAATGGGCCCTAAAAGGCGGCCGGGACCCGGCCGGGACCCGGTGGGACCCGTGGCCCCCGTTGCCGCGCCGAAGCACTCAGGGTGTCCTGCAAGACCTGGCGGCGACAAAAATCACACCTGCCCCGGGCAGGTAGGGGGTGACCATGGTGACCATGGGAAAAAACCATCCAATCTACCCTCTGGTAATTTAACATAGCTATTGAAAATCACCATGCTATTAATGGGTAAATCAACTATAAATTGGCCATTTTCAATAGCTATGTTGGTTTACCAGAGGGTAATCTGATCTGAATCTAATCTTAGTCTAATCTTAATCTGATCTGAATCGAACCTAGATCTAAATCTAAATCTAAATCGAATTTAATCTAATCTATCTACGCCGTGATTTTGCTGAGTAATTGGGTAAAAGTTGACGCCGTCGGAATTGATGTCCTGGTAGATGATTCTCCTGAAAAAACACCGCTGGCAGTCAGGTACGAGGTGATGACACATAGTTAGCTAAGTTGTGCCAGGTTGGTGTATAAGCAATACTGAGATGCGGAAAATCGTAAAAATATCCGCAGTTAATGGGGTTTATATGTTTTTTAAAATGACTGCGGGGCACCACCTTGGACCAAAGGTACCGAAAAAAATCCTGGTGACAGGAACTGGCACAAAGGGCGAAGAATAAAAACTGACACAACTGCAGTTTGACTACCAACATAACTATGGAAAATCACCATTTATTTATGGGAAAATCCACTATAAATGGCCATGTTCAATAGCTTTTTGTATGTTTACCAGAGGGTAATGATACACCACTCCAAGAAATCATTCTCACCCTCCATGTTCCAGTAATGTGGGTAAAACCATGTCATGTTTACCACCCATGACTGGAAATGGTAAACATACCACCTATAAAAATGGTGATGACTGGGTGATGGTTTATTGTTGTTTTACCCTCTGGTAAAATAACATAACTATTGAAAATGACCCACTCGAAATAGTTGATGTACACATTAATAGCATGGTGATTTTCCATAGTTTTTGGTAAGTTTACCAGAGGGTACAATGTTGATGTTATCAATAGCTCCCTGGGATTTCGCAACCACAGTATCACCATAAACCCAGAGTGTACCTACATGATTTCCCCCGGTCGTATTTTTGTCGGGCCTTCATCTGTTTGAACTCTGGATCTGGGTGTCCCTGTCCAATCCATTGGTGGGACACAAAGGCTGCCTAAGGGTGCCGTCGTCACGGCCGGACACGCCACGTCCCAAAAGCTTGTGCCATGGTGAAAACATCCAAACAAATGGTCAATGGTTAATGGTTGATAATGGTTTATAATGATTATAATGGTATTGTAATGGTTTATAATGGTATTATAGTGGTTTATAATGGTATTATAATGGTTTATAATGGTATTATAATGGTTTATAATGGTATTATAATGGTTAACTGGTTGGTGGTGCAATAACCATCTTGAAAAATATGAGTTCGTCAATGGGATTATCCCATATATTATGGAAAATAAAAAAAATGTCTGAAACCACCAACCAGCAAAAAATTGTCAATCTCTGGTAGTCCATGAAAAATGAATCTATTGCTATCGTGATTCAACTTTTGCTGGTTAGAAAAAATATATATATTCTAAATAATCCACTATATTTAAAAGTCCATCTTTTGCTGGTTGACTGGTTATTCTCCATTTATCTCCCAAAAACGAAGGGTTTAGTTTCTAACCTCTCCAGTGATGATTTGAGGGTGGGACCCTTGGGATTCGATAAGCATTTCCCAGCTGTCGATGGGGTTCCCATCCATATTTTTCAGGGGAGATATGGAAGAACCCCCGGTGAAATATGTTGGCCATGCTCATGTTCACCATGGCAGAAAAAACATATGCATCCACAGCATTTTCACGCACTTTGTTTGTTCCAGTCCCGCATTTCTGTGGGTTTACCTGAGTTGTGTTCAAAAACCGAAATGTCATTCCATTTAATCCTGGTTGGTTAAGAACGGCATCCTCATCATGGATTATATTAAGGGTTGTATGATCATCTATCACAATGGCTATTATTGTGCATATCTCATCATTATAGGGGTTGTACCATTGTAGGGAGTTGCACCATTATAATACCCATACTTAGGTAGTATACCCCCCTTTAATTGACAGGGGGTTAGCGACCACTGCTCACCTTCCAGCTAGTCTTTCCATGGTCAGCTGGCCCACTGCAGTCATGACACTCGTCCAAGTTCTTTGTCAAAAATGGTGAGTTTTCCTAAGAAAGAGCCGGACTTGGATCATGGGGGCTAATGATGAAGAATCGTTCAGGATAATCATTAGACTAATATGGTTATATATATACACATATAAGATTGATTTTCATATGTATATTTTATAGTATATGTTTTAGACTTAAAATACTTATGAATAATATAATACTATCATATACTTATTAACTATATTGGATAATCATTAGCTTATACTATCCAATATTGGATAATGGCGAATAGAATTCATGATAATGGCTAACCATAGGGATTCAATCATGGTAACCCCGATTTCGGTGAACCCCCCAGCCAGTGGGCATCCCAGCAAACACATTTGTTTTAAGGATTTGTCTGAAAGTGGGGTATAGCATAGGCATGGTATATCTCCCTTAAATGGCTATAATTGGCTATACTACTGTATTAATGTATTATAAGAATGATAATGATAATAACAAAAACGGGAAAGTGCTGATCAACCAGTGGTTTTTGAGGGGGTTCCCCTTGTTTTTGAGGGGGGACCCTCTCTGCTTGGAGAAAACTGGCAAAGGATACAAGGTGAGGCCCCCCAGTGATGTGAACGTTGGTTTGTAAGCCCGATGAATACTAGAGTTGCAAGTATCATGAACCATAGTTATATATTGGAGAATAATAAACCCATACTTCTTGGAGATTTCACTATCATGAAAAAAATATGACCTATTCGTAGGTGATACCCCCCCTTCCTCAACCCAAATGTTCACCGTGACGGTACCCCAACTTTGGCCGAAAAAATGATGGAGTGAGTTCGTCAGTTGGGATGATGACATTCCCAATTAATGATGATTATTGGAAAGTCATAAAATTCCATGGTTCCAAACCACCAAGCAGTTTTGTATAACTAGAGGATATCCCCAATAGAGCAAAATTACCTCACAGGAAATATATTGGAAGCGATATGAGCCACTGTGCAACGAATTTCTTGATGAATACGACGATATGACCCAACCAGTTGAGGTGGACTTGTCGTCATCAAACCACAAGCCCAAGTTGTTCATCGAGTGTTCAAAGCCATGAAAGACCCAAGCCTTCCCAATGATCAACTATACGGCCGTTGCTTTGCAATATCTGAGCCATTCAAGTTATACGGCTATCCCATCTCAATTAATGCAATCGTTGATTGATAGCTTTCCCTATAACTTATCAGAATCCCCAATAACCAGCTAGTGGAAAATTGCATATATAACTCCATATAATAGCTGGTTGGTGGTTTTAACCAGCTTGAAAAATATTAGTCAATGGGAAGGATTATCCCATATATTATGGAAAATAAACAATGATCCAAACGACCAACCAGTCCATATAATAACCAATCAAAGAGGGTATATGACCCGGACCTTTGGCCGAAACCTTTTGTCATCCGGTTCTGCTGATTGACAAGGGATCCAAAAAATTGCATTTGTTCACATAATCTCCATGGAGATGTAGTATATCAATATGGTAATATAGTAGATCTCCATTGAATCTCCATTGGTTCATATTCAAATAGTATATCCCCACCAAATAATAAATAAAGTATGTGATGAACTGGGCATTGCTCATCCAAATCCCAACATTCGAATGTCCTCTTGGGAAAAATAAACTTGAGCCGGAAAATGGCATCGCATCTACCACTGTTTGCCTACTGTTTGTAAAGGAAATTAACCCGTCAAGTAGCCAACCACTAGGAAAAGGTCATGTTTTTCTTCGAAAAAATTGGGTACCTCTAGATGAAGTCATCATGTTCCCTGCAACTTGGTTAATATCATCTAACCCCCTATAAGGTGAGACCCAGCAGTTGTAATTGGTGAAAATAAACCCTATATATAAATATCTATAAATACTATGTCGACTATAGACTGATGTGGGTAATTCCCAATGCTATCTGCACCATCCCCCAGTCATCACCATTAATCACCATGCTTATAGCAGTCATGGATGGTTTATGTGGTTATGGCATTGTTTTACCCACATTAGTCCCAATAATTGTCAATAGTTGGTTAATACTCACTATGGTCCCATTTAAATTCCATAAAACCACCATAAAACCACCATTTTCCTTCATTGGTCCCATTTAAATTCCATAAAACCACCATAAAACCACCATTTTCCTTCATTGGTCCCATTTAAATTCCATTAAACCACCATAAAACCACCATTTTCCTTCATTGGTCCCATTTAAATTCCATTAAACCACCATAAAACCACCATTTTCCTTCATTGGTCCCATTTAAATTCCATTAAACCACCATAAAACCACCATTTTCCTTCATTGGTCCCATTTAAATTCCATTAAACCACCATAAAACCACCATTTTCCTTCATTGGTCCCATTTAAATTCCATTAAACCACCATAAAACCACCATTTTCCTTCATTGGTCCCATTTAAATTCCATTAAACCACCATAAAACCACCATTTTCCTTCATTGGTCCCATTTAAATTCCATTAAACCACCATAAAACCACCATTTTCCTTCATTGGTCCCATTTAAATTCCATTAAACCACCATAAAACCACCATTTTCCTTCATTGGTCCCATTTAAATTCCATTAAACCACCATAAAACCACCATTTTCCTTCATTGGTCCCATTTAAATTCCATTAAACCACCATAAAACCACCATTTTCCTTCATTGGTCCCATTTAAATTCCATTAAACCACCATAAAACCACCATTTTCCTTCATTGGTCCCATTTAAATTCCATTAAACCACCATAAAACCACCATTTTCCTTCATTATATCCCTACCATTATAGACTATAGACTATAGTGAGATCCCCCCTTCCTCAACCCGGGGCCCGCAAGGCAGGGCTCCATCTGCAAGAAGCTCCTCGTGCGGTTGGATGGCCGTCATCTCCAACAAGAGATCCTCAGTTGACCCACAAAAAAAAAAGGTTTTGTTTGGTGGGTTTATGGTGGATTTATGTTTGAACTTGTGATTTTCCAACTTTTTTCATGAAAGTTTATGACTTCAACGGAGCTTCGTGAAACACTGTCGGCGTTTCCTAGGATCTATGGTCGAATTGTGGCTGAAATTGACACAGCTTTGTAGGGTCTCTCAAAATTGGATGGTTAATTCATCATTTTTCCCACCATTACATTTAAATACATGCAAAAAACACATTTAACAAATGTAAACAATATATACTAGCAAACACGTGTGAAAATCATCTAAGAAAACAATGTTAAAAACAAAAATCAATGAAAAACATGTAAAAATAATGTCGTTTAAACAAACAAAACCCATGCACGAGCGTTTAAAAAAAACGACAGGTACACCTCATTTTCAGAGAGACAAAAAAATATCCAAACCTAGCTCGGCTTAGGCCCTCCGTAGCTCCAGGCACAAGGTTTTTGCCATTTTTTTCGGTGAAAAGAAAAGGTGTATTGTTGTGTATTGTTGTGTATTTCAATGGATTGGTTTAAGGGAAAATTTACAGGAAAACCCCATAGAAATAATGGGAAAATCTATAAAAAATCCTGTAGATTTTCCCTTAAACCAATCCATTGTGTATTGTTGTGTTTACCACGTCAGAATATGTAAAGTGATTATGAATATAACGATATAATACGATATATCTGGGTAGACTATAATAATTCACTAACCTTGAAAGATGAAATAAGAAGATATTCTGGATAATTCCCCTTACTAACCATGATCTATGGTGAGGTCGCAGTGAGGTCGTTGTAATTTACCCATTGCCAGCGCCGTGCGAAATTGCTACAGGACTTCTCGGATGTACATTCTGGTGGTTGCAGCCAAAGCAAATCAGATATGTTGGAAACTGGGTACAGTATAACCCATCATTAAATGGCTGTTTTAATAGGAAAACTGAAGATTAACCAATGGATTTTTAGGGGTACACTATTGTTAGACAAACCCATATGCCTTTGCCTCTACCCCAATCTCTGAGTAGAGTGGAAAGACAAAGTGACTTTGGAAAACGTCCACAAGTCATTCATGATGGAAAACTCTGCTGATGTGTAGAAATTGACAACTAACATCCATGTAAGATATATAAATTTAGTGCATCCCGTTACAAGGTCAAACTTGAGAAAACTCAAACTTTTATGATGAATAAGTGTCAAGACTACTCGTGTAAAAGTGCCGGATTGTATTCAAGAATCATCCAAAATCTATGCTTCCCAGCAGCTGACCAAAAATTTGATCTGGATTTATCTAAAAATAATGGAGAACCCTCCAGATTCTCATTCATAGTTTATCATCATGTTCCATATTAAAACAGCTTAAGATTGTGATATTTCATGGTTTGACCGTATTTTTTTTACCCTATTTAGACGCCAGAAGCCGCCTATCCCCCCCTAGCTGCCGCAGGAACTGCTTGGATGGTGTACATTGGAAACTCCACGGCAAGTTCTCCACCTCGATGATTCGGGAAGAAAATCTCACGATTTCGCTGAGGAATATGATGGGATATAGTGGGTACATAGTGGGGATATGGGTATGGGTCAATACCTATAGATACATTTTTAGTGGGATGAACATCCATTTACCAGCTATTTTGATGTTCACCAGGGGTACAAGGTTTTGACACACTGCCATATAGTGGGGATATAGTGTTTTTAAGTTCCCCCCACCAGGTGGCGTCTTGGTTTTTCAGATCGCATCCTGCTGCAAACCCCGACCGGTCCGATATGGAGGTTTGGTTCACTGGGAAAATCTTAGGGATGATGTTAATATTATATATAAATTATGTATATATTTATTGGATCATTGGGGTAGTTATCCACGGATATTGTAATCTCTATATGTTGTACTGCATTTTACGGTATGATTTTTTATGCTGTATTGAATTGTATTTTACGGTGATATTGTGTTGTACTTAATTTGTTCAACAAGAGTCAGGACTCGGCTGATAGGAAACCTAAGCGGGGGAATGTTGTGAGATCATCAATTCCCAGAATGCCTTGGCCTGTTCTATCTTGATCTACCCAGAGGCAAACTAACAGTTCGATGTGGAAACGAACTAATATGTGTAGACTATTTTCCAAAAACCATAGGTTTTCCACATTTTTTAAAAAGTACGTTTCACCGATGGGTTTTTGTGTGTCCAAATCAGCCATATTACCGGTCCCCATTTTCGACAAATCATTGGATCCAAGACTATGTCCCAATGTCTCAATGTCCCAATGTCCCAAGCTACATATTTAAGGGGTATTGCTGAGAAATGCTGAGTATCTCCAAGCAATTTCTACATTTGGTTTTTGTCAGATCTGTATGATACTCGTGTTGAAGTTCTACATCCGTCGACGTCGTGTTGGTGAAAAAAACAGTTTGTAGCGTCCTGTTGATATTCTTCCAGGACATATCTTAGAGACCCTGCCTCAAGACTTGTGTTTTTAGCTGGTTAGTATATGTTAGTATAGATTCTTGATGTTTATATATATATATACAGTATATATGGTTGGTGGCTTCAACCCCTCTGAAAAATGATGGACAACTCGTCAGTTGGGATGATGACATTCCATTCCCAAGTGTTTTTTAGAAAGTCATAAAGGTCACATAATCCAGTCAAGTTCCAAAGCACCAATCAGATTGTATAAATATATATATATATATGAATATATATATATATATCAATATATATATCTATATATAAATCAATATATATATATATATAAATCAATATATATATATATATAAATCAATATATATATATATAATCACCATGTTTAATGGGTAAATCCACTATAAATCCAGGAAAATCTCCATAACTATGGTGACGCCTTGTAAAGTTAAATGTCTGGCTGATTTTCAGCGGCTTCACCCAGCCCGAAGCGGCTTCACCCCCAAGCCACTTGTGGAGCGTTGAGATGCTCCGGAACCTGCGGTCCAACGCAGCTTCTGTGGTCCAACGTTGTGAATTTACGCCATAAAATGAGGGTGATGATATGTGATGATTAATCATCCTCAACTATTCCATGTTCAAACTCAGAAGTATAAGGAGATTGTAATCAAATTCAAATTCAAATTTATATAAAAGCAAACACTAAACATGAAGATAAATCAAGAAGATACTATGTGGGGAGTTTCTATGTTTATGTACATATGATAAAAACAAAAAAAAACGCGGCTACACATTTGTTTCTTGAGTTTTTGAAGATTTTTGTTTATGTCCTTTCATGTTTCTTCATTTTTGCTGAGGCTTGTTGCAAAAAAAAAACGGCTACACTTTTGTGGGGTCAAATGACAAAAATTGTGGGGCATTCTATGTTTTAGGGCGTCCATGATAATTCCGCGTAAATAACAGCAAATAGAACCATAGCATATTACATGGGTATGCTCGGGCATTCAAAGTTTAAGCAAAATGGGGCATTCTAAGTGGGGTTTGGCTGCACATGCGCGGCATTTTGTTCAAAATTCAAAGCGGCTGGGGAAAAAAAAAGCTAACAAGCGCTTTTGGTCATTCTAAGTTTCAGACCGCTGCAATATACGTTCTAGTTTTACATTGACAGTCGGACATTTGATACAGGCAACCAGTGCAGTGGTTATCTCCAATCATTGGAATAGTGTTAGGCCATCCTCCATGTTTGTAGGCTACGCATTTTGGTTGATTGCTGTAACCCCCTTATATTAATCATATTATTAGTTCACTAAATCCGTATAATTAGGTGGGTGTCTGAAAATGAGGTATACCCCCAAATGACAATTTTAAGAGTGATAATATTACCCATTGGGTTTAATACCATATTTCAGACAAACCGCTCTGTCTCTCTACTATTCTCTACTTGGAGGATCACATCCCACGAATAGTAAGTGGTTAATAACCCTAAGGCCCTAGCAAGTCCCCATTTTGTGAGGTTACCCCAACTATGACTGGCCCCAGTTCCGTGTACCCCAGGGGTCCGCACCTGAATCCTTCCGCAAAGCTCGCGCATATCGGGCCAGGGGGGTCTCTGATGGCTGCCCTGCGCAGCACTTCATGGCACATCTGACCCCGGTGTCGAGCCAAAATGGTCTACCGTGGCACAAATCACTGGTCATGATTGGGCACTGCAATAGTCCAGATCTTTTTTTCCATAGTTTAGAAGTGTTTACGAACACCAAATGGCTATGAGTCAAAACCTTGGCATATTAGGTACCCTAAAATAGCTGGTTAATGGTTTTGTATTTCCCCAAATAAGGTAGCATAGGTTTTGATCCATCCCCAATATTGGGGGTGTCCTCCATGTTTGGTTTCCCGTTGGAGGCTCTCAAGCTGCCGAATGTCGGCATGGCATTTCACCAACCTGTGGTTTAGATGGCTTTAGAGTGAAGTATAATATAGTTCATGACATGTTCATACATTCTATACTTATTGGTATAGTTCATGTACTATCGTTATCTATCGTTCATATAATACGATACTATACATTCTGTACTTATACTATTATTAAGTATTGGTATTTCAACATTTAAGTATTGGTATATATACTATTGTACTTATACTATTTATACATTCATGTCGTATTTCAACATGTCAAAGCTTTTCACGGCGCCCATTTGATCCACCGGTTGAATCCATCAGGGATCAGTATGACGACAGTACCCGGCCTGGTAAACATACAAAAAGCTATTGGAAACGGCCATAGAAATAGTGGATTTACCCATTCAAAATGGTGATTGTTTCCATAGTTTTTTGTATGTTTACCAGAGGGTACATCTGGGTGAATCGGACATGTCTTGGACACACCGTGCTTGCTTCATGTTTCGATGATTTCTACTAGCTTTTTGGGCATCTCACTTCCAGTACATCCCTGTCTGTTGCAACTTAACATCCACTCTCCGTCGCAAACCTCTGCAACTGGAACCAAACCCTTCGCAAATAGTTAGCAATTGGCTTCAGGATGCTGAAGGGACCACTAGCTTCTAGTCCAATCGCCATCCATGACCCACTTGTAACTTATGTATAATCACTTACATACCACCTGTGAGTTTATCCCTAAGTACTTGCAATTTATCAATAAGTTGATTTACCACCATTTCATAGCATTTCCATCCACTTCTCTGATATGATACAATATCATGATAGTGGATACAATGGGAAATTCTCCCGGATTACATCCATTTCCCATATTTATCCATTCAGGGCTCCACTTATCGGCGTTCTCGAACGCCCTGCACCTCAACGGCGTTGTGCAACTTCTTGCGGCGTTGATCGATGGGAACTAAGTCCTGGGTCGCCCCAGGACTCACCACGAGATGTTTTTCGACGGATGGAGGTTACTGATGGGTACCCGGCCTGGTTATGTCAACAGTTTGCTATTGAAAATGGCCCAGTCGAAATAGTGGATTTACCCATTGAACATGGTGATTGTGTCCATAGTTTTTTGTATGTTTACCAGAGGGTAATCATTAGAATCCACTCATCTCCAGTATCCATGTTTTCTTGTGAATGGATGATGGATAGTAGCTGATCAGTAGTTCAGCATCCACTTACCTCATCTTACCTCCATTGCTATTTTTTGAAACCTTTCTTGGATGTATCTTTGTGCAGTTCTGAACGTGAATGGATGATGGATATGAATAGTGGCTCAATGATGGAACTGCACTGTTGGGTGATCCAACTCGCTCGCGTTCCTAGAAATATTGCGACTCAGTCCATGATTTAACGTGGGATTGATGGACAGAAAAAAAGTGTGCTGGTGCCAGGGATATATATATATATATATTATATATACATAATACATATCTTGGATTGTAATCCCATTTGCTCTCCATTTACTCATAACTTCACAGCTGTATCATGAAAGTGGTTTCATGGGGGGTACTATTTAGCATTCAATGGCCATTTACTCATTTCGAGCGCTGTTTGAGGGTATTCAAAGCTCAGGTACTGGCTAGGAGTGGGTTGGGCTTGTAATCTATCCTAAATAATGCCTATAAGATTTGATATAAAAAAGTGCATTTAGACACAGGAGCCCATAATCCGCAAGAATTCATCATCCAATCCGAATTTGATTCTTAAGGCCATCAACAAATATCAATTAATAACATTCAATAACTGATATCATGAATCCCAATTCGATTTATGCCCTAAGGCCATCAAATATAAATTGATGTTGTCTCCAAAAACTTCACCACCATGGGGCGACAAAAGGGTGCGATTTTCGGCTCACCTACCATTTCTGAGCTCCAAACTGCCTCGGGCACGCCAGCTTCCAAAGCTGCCTGGAAGCTGAAAATTGATCCCTTCGGACCTCCCAAAAAAGGGGATTGGACCAATCAAATTTAGGATTTAAATGGATTTAATTTAATTAAACTTAACCCGCCAAAAAAATGTGTTAACGGCTAACCATTTCTACATCAATTGATAATCGCGAAGAATTCTTGGGCATCATTGATGAGGAAACAAAGATTTGGTGGATCTTACCAAGTAGTCAATAAACAGAAAGCGATTGGACTTGGCCAACCGAACACTATTTGAATGCTTGAACGAAAAATGATCTGGTATGAAGTGGTCTAGCAACGCGAAAATGCACTTGGATATCCCTCCACACACTGACAGTCATCACAAGGATTCAATTTGACTTTCTCAGGATCCAAATCTGCTGTCGCTGGTCTGGGATCAATCTTGGTCATCCAGAGACGAAACTAGGGACAATACCCTCCGGTAGTCAAACATGAACTGCTGGCCATCAATACATCCATTGAGTGCGGGTATTTGCCAACTTTCCATCTTTGATTTCGGAAGGGTACCCTCTGGTAATTTAACATAGCTATGGAAAATCACCATGCTATTCATGGGAAAATCCACTATTTCAATGGCCATTTTCAATAGCTATTTTGACATAACCAGGCCGGGTATGTTGGATGAGTATCAACCTATCAACCACCTACCAGCTTCCCAAGAAAATGCCACCTGCACGATTGAAGCACCAATCCCGTCTCGACTCGGCTAGGCCGCTATACGAACGCACAGGTCCCACCAACTATAGGCACCCGTGGGCGAACTTGCTTCTGGAAAAGAATGTCTTCAGTGGATGTCAAATATATTGTTTACTCATCTATAAATTTGGCTACTGAGATGATTCTTAATTTAAGAAACGGGTCAGTTACCGCCAGTTGGCCAGTTGGGCCTATCTTGCCCACATGATCAGCTTCAGGTCTTCTCCCAGAAGGCATTTCCTGTGTTTCCTCCATTGACGTCACCTCTTTTAAGCAGTGTCAATTACTATGTCACCACCAAAACACGCCGAACAAGGGATTTGTTCAGAATGTTTTTCATGCTTAAGGAGCGAAGAAACATTGGAAACCCAACCACAATCCTCCACAATCAAGCATCTTGTGATGAATAAAAAGCTATGTATCTACATGTGTTTAATGATTAAACCATATTAATTAAACAGAAACATATATATATAATGATAGAGATATGTTTTGTTAATTATGAAAACATATGAAAACCATTGAACACCTTTTAAAGCCATAGATGTTTGTCGACCTCTCCGTTGTTTACCGTTCGCCTTCAAGGCCGTTTGCAACTTGTCCTTCATCTCCCGCAGGGCGTCGATGCTCTTCATGTCCACCTCGGGTGGGGTCCGGTGGAGTCTGGTGGGATCAATGGATTGGTGTCGGGGAATTCTGAACACCGGATTTTCCATCGATGGAAACCATAGATTTTTTTGGTCGGGAAATGATTGAAAATCCGGTTTCAAAATTGGCCAAAATCATCCAATTCTGTGAGGGGTTGGTAGGGGAAATATCCCTAGAATTCACCGCAGAAAATGGGCATTCAGCTGGATTCTCCTGGTAATTTCACAAAATTCCAAGGGGGTGGAGACCGTGATCTGGTCGTGAAAAATATTCAGAAAAGATTCATCCGTTGGAGATCAGAAAATCTCAAAAGAAAAGGAACATACCACTGGAGGGGATGGGGATATCATTGTTTTTCCGCCTTGATCATCGAAAATCTGAGCTTTGACCAATCTAAATGAGGCATTTTTTTTTTACAACCGACCATTTTTCAGGTTTTCCATAAACGGGAGATTCACTGCGACCTATATGTAACAAAAACAGGCCGAAGTCCAAGCCCATCATGGCTGGTTGATGGTTGGTTTTTTTTTGGGCAAAGTGTGAAACAATCCTCATATTATCATTGGTTAATACGGTTGTATAACAATTATTCCTCATATAATTGGTTAAGCGTTTAATTATGAGGTATAACAATCCCCAGTGTTTACTAGGCTAGAGTGAAAACAAGAGTATATAAACAAACAACCATCATGTCTTTCGTGCTACATCACCCATGTTTGATGGTTATAACCCATCCAAGGGGAGGCCCCCCGTTATATTGGTTGATAAGCCCACTGACTAGTTCTATATATATATAGATATGACACCATATAATAGTTACCCTCTGGTTATTTAACATAGCCATGGAAAATTACCATTTTGAATAGGTAAACCATCTATTTCTATGAGCCATTTTCCATGGCTATGTTAAATAACCAGAGGGTAATTTCGTTCGAAACCGCTTAAAATCGGTATCGTTTGGGGGCCAAAAACATGATTTGGTTCCGAATCGGAAATTTCGCCTGCTGGGAGTCCGCCAGGGCAGCGTTCACCTCTTTCATCAACTTCTCCTTGCGGAAACGCAAGCGTTTGATGCGTGTTGTTTGAGCCCCTTAAAGGACACATAAAAAGGGGAACAATGGGAATATATACATCAGGTAGTTGAGAATAGGAGTTAAATAGATTTTTCGATAGAACAGCTAGATTGTGACAGTCAATTTTCCCACTGTTCGATAGTCACTATATATAGTGCAACAGTGGGAAATCTCACCGGCTCCCAACTGGGACCGGGGAACCTTCTGCTCTTCTTTCTTCAGAAGTGCTTCCGCCTTTTTCAGGTGGGGGATGGCGAGGATGGAAGCAAAGACCAATTTGGGGGAATTGCCCAAGGGTAAAGTAACATAGATGTGGAACCCCCAAAATGATTTACAAATGCTGGTTTTTCCACATTTATGTTAGAAAAAACAGGACATCATGAAATTCAATGCTTCATCCACATGCTATTTATGTTGAGATTTTTATGGTAAACCATGTTATCCAGCGGCAAACAGATTCAAAGGATTCCAGTGCCACGAATCCTGCATGTGAACTAAACCTTTGGAGGCACGAAAAACCATGACAAAAACCATCTACAGATAGAACTGCATCTACAATTGACCAAAATTGAGCAAATGTGTGCTTTTTTCCTGACTTTGTTCACTTTGTTCGTGATCTATCACATATGTTTCACACTTTGCTGAACGGCTAGACTTCACAGTCGATGTGTGTTTATGTGTTAGTGTGTTTCTGAGCTGTTTGCACCTGCAACCGCGAACATGTAATCCTACTTCAGAGTATCAACTGAAATCAGAACTTGAAAGGTTCATATATTGATTATTAACCATCATTAACCATATACTAACCATTATTAACCATATATTAACCATTGAAATCCCATATTTTACCGGCCATTTTTTCTCTCCATTTTCCTGCCATCTTAGCCTTGGCAAACTCGGAGGCTTCCAATCCTGCATCCTTGGCTGCCTGGATCGCAGCCTGTCAGCAAGCAGTTGATTCACAGGAAATCTGAAGAATATGATGATATCAGGTATCAATAATGGCTAATATATGGTTAAGAAATGGGATTTTAATGGGATTTCAATGGTTAATATATGGTTAATAATGGTTAATATATGGTTAATGATGGTTAATAATAATCTGGTTGGTGGTTTCAACCCCTCTGAAAAATATGAAAGTCAGTTGGGATGATTATTCCCAACTAAATGGAAAAATAAAAAATGTTCCAAAACACCAACCAGAGATGATATAAGGGGAATGTGCTATGGGATATGTATATCAGACTTACAAATTAAGAAGATAATTCGACTCGGGTGTTTATGGGATACATCACAAAAATGTGGGATGTTTTTTGGGGGAAATTATCAACATCTTTATGGCCCATTGCACTTGCCTAAGATCAGCGCGCCACCGACCGAATCAACATGCCAATGAGTCAAAAACGTCTCATTGCAATGTAGCAGCAATTTTACGGATCCACCATTCTGGAAGACTTACCATTTTTGATGGGGATTGAAACTTGTTTTTTCTATGGGTGGTTTATGCCATTGCTTTACTGACACGCCCATTGCTTTCTGGAGTACCCCCATGATATGGGCCGAGGTATGGGGGGTCAAGGCAACGAATGAAATTCCGAGAATGACGAAATGACATGAAATTACCAAACTGGCACCCAAAGAGATACATTATATATATACATATATATACATATATAAATGTAATACTATATATATATATATATATATATGCTCACCTCCCATGATCTACCCAAATGATCCCCAATGAAGGTTTACCTTCTCTTTCCCCATTAGCCACCTGTGATATAACTTTAGGATACCTTTAATATCCCTCTGATATAACTTTTGAATGCCATCTAATACATCTATACTATAACTGTAATATGCAATTTAATACCTCTAGTATATCAGTTGATATACCTAGAATCTACCTTTGATATACCATTCACTTGACCTTGAAAATAACTTTAGTATGCCTTGACGATACCTTCAATACATATACCTTTAAGATACCAGCTAATTTACCAGTTAATATACCTTTAGTATACCATTTTTAACAAAACATGAGAATACCTTGAATATCCTTTTTAATATACATTTAACATACCTTTAACATACCTTCAATCTATCTTTAAGATCTTTTCATATTCCTGTTGAAATACTCTTGATAGTTGATAGACCATGTCATATACCTTGAGTGTATCATTTAATATACCATGAATATACCTGTAGCTTTTTTCAGTATCCCTTCAAAATACCATGTCATTGACCATGAAAACATGATGTTATTATTAATATGCCTTCCATATACCTTCGAAAAGCAATCTAATACACCTTGACAATACCATTTAATATATATATATATACACCTTTAATATACCGTTTCATATAACATGCGTATACCCTGAATATACCTGTATTAATACTTTAATATACGTGTAATATACCTTCAGCATATTGCATACATACAACCATGACCTGTTTCTTTCGAAAAATACTACATACACCCAAGGGCTCTACTTCATAATAATGTTTCTTTGTATTGTTGCATGGTTCACCCCCCTCGTGAAGGAAGCTTTGCCCATACTTGCACCAACACTTTCTTTTCTCAATACCATGATGATTTAACATAGATACTCAAAGGATTCCATTCTGAAATCATGCTGTCCTTGCATAGATTCCTTTACCTCTTTAAAGCTGTAAGTCTCTTTTAAAATAACCTTATATTCCGTTCAAAGAAGTGCTGCAACTCCTTTACATAAGGGGACTGTACAAAATGATGCCACTTTACGCAAGGAATGTAATCTTTGAAAAATATCGCTGCGCAAGGCATACATTGGAGGATTTTGCTTTGAAAAAACTTCAAATTCCATGCTGAAACTTGTTTGTTCTACTATTTTCAAGTAGTAGCTGTGTGGATTTCTTCCCATGGTTTTAAGTAAATTTCTGGGTGATGAACCAATCTGCACATTATATGCCAAAAAGTAATGCTACACTACAACTCTTTTCTAAATATATTGTATACATACTGTTTTCAATGAATACTGTAGACTAAGAGTGTTTTCTTATTTAAGTAATTATGTGTTCTTTCAAAGGGACCTCACACGTTTGTAAGCATTTTCCAAGGAATACTGCACCCATGAAAGAGTCTTACAAAGTATGCTAGTTTAAAGCAAGGTTCCATGTTCTCCGTTTTCGTACTCGAATAATGCAAAGAGTGATACTGCGCTACTACATGTGCTTAAGAATACAACACACATCAAAAGAGCGCTGCGTCCATTCAAAGACTTTCTTTCAAGGCAAAACTTGTTTAAAGTACTACTACATCTATCCCTTTGAAAGAAATAATACAATCTTTAAAGAAATGCTCCACCATTTTATGCAATATGTCCGATACTCTTTCGTACTGCATCCATTTAAGGACTTTCTTTACAGGTAAGACTCTTTCAAAGTACTGCTACTGCATCTATTGATGCATTCTACTACACAGAAACAGTACATTCTTTTACAACATGTCCCTCTGGCCTCAACTATTTTACGCAATGTGTCCGGTACTCTTTGAATCAAATACTGCATCCAATGGAGGACTTTCTTTGCAGGTAAGATTCTTTCAAAGTCCTGCAGCATCTATGAAAGCATTCTGTTACAAGGCAATGTTACATGTTCTCAAAGAAACACCCCACCATTTCCCCCAAAATTATTCAAAAGTGTCAGTTTCCAGGTACTTATATATTTTGTTTGAATATGTCAAACCTAGACAGGAATGTGTATGTACGAATCCAAGGTTCCAAGATTCCAAGATTTGCACAGAAGTTGCCAGAGATAGAGCAGGAAAGCGTTGCAACAGCTAATTTTCAAGTGCATAAACATCACAGCACATCCTATGCCAAGCTCAGTCTCACATAGTGCGCAAGCTCTCGAGTGGGAAACTTTGGTCAAAGTTTGACTTCCCAGGACCAATAAGGTAAGCAAGCAGAAGGACACACATGGCAATCATGTGAATCAATAGACAAACCAAAAAAAACAAAGAAATCCATCAAAAAAAACAAAAAAACTTTTGAGAGAATGTTTGGTTTTGACTCAAAAGATTGCTTTTTTGTTTTCCGTGGGTTTTTTGGTTTTGAAATAGAAAAACAAAAAAACTTTGGGTTGCTTTAGTGTTTTGAATGGGTATGATCAATCAGGATATCATAAAAAAACTCATTTTTTTTGTGTTTGAGACTTGTCAATGCAGAAAACCAAACCTAAAATGTTGAAAAAACAAAAAACAACTTGAGTTATTTTTACATCTTGATTGATCATACCCATTCAAAAAAATAATGTTTTTTTTGGTGTTTCCATTTCAAAACCAAAAAAACTATATAGGGACAACCAAAACAAACATCTTTTGAGTCAAAACCAAACATTCTCTCAAAAGTTTTGTTTTTTTGTTTTTTTTGCTTGAGTTTGTTTAAGGTTGTCCAGGTTTTGTTTGCTTTTCTCGATGTGCCCCAAGACAAGTATGGTTGTAGGCATTGTTGGCCGCATGGGTGAAGCAGGTGATAGGGTGAAGCAGACCAGGTGGTGAAGTGGTCAGACAAAAGTTTTAAATCAGTCATTGCCATTGAACAATAATGCATTAGATATTATAATTACAACCCAAATATATTGAAACATCCAAGTGCAGAAACCTGCCCCCCATGAGCGCCCCTTCTGTGAGTTATTGTTTTTCCGGTCATGCTTTATATGCAAAAAAACATGGTAATTCCCATATAAAATGTTTCTAGGTAGATCATTGGGGGGACCATATATATGTATATACATTATATAATATTAAAAAAACACATATGTATACATACACATATACTAATATAATTACTATTAAATCACTCTTACATACTATCATGAGTTCTTCGGGTTTGACTACAGTAATCCACGCGCTGTCTGCTCACTTCTCCCTGTCGAAGGCGCATGGCGAGTGGCCTGCAGTGCCGCTTTGCTCACATGAGTCGAAGCCTGGCACGCGGCAGTTCCCCATGCGTTCCTGCTTGGGTTGTGGGTACTGGCCCCACGAATTATACCTTCTGGTAATTTTTAACATAGCTATTGAAAATGGCACATTTTGTAATTGATTTACCTATGAAAGATGGTGATTTTCCAGTTGGCTATGATAGCTTACCAGAGGGTAAATAGCTTATGTTTTGCTTATACCAACCCCCAGCTATAAGTGAATTCGCCCTACTTATCCCACTAAGAAAACCAGGGATTTTCACATGATATAACATGATATAACCTACTTAGGATTTGAGAGGTGACTTAGTAAATGGGTGAGCTATACCCCCAGTTAGATTAATGGAATATCCCCGCTGGATTATGGAATGATATGGGCTAAATTTATCTGGTTGGTGGTATACCAACCCCTCTGAAAAATATGAGTTCGTCAGTTGGGATGATGAAATTCCCAACTGAATGGAAAAATAAAAAATGTTCCAAACCACCAACCAGTTATAAACCACCTGCTAAGTGGGGCCCGCACATCCAAGTGGTCACCACAAGTGGGAAACCTGTTTCGTATCCCCGAAAGATACGTTCGGTGGCGGCACAGTGAGCTAAATCGCTAAGTTGGTGCAAATAACTTCAATTTCACTTGGGTTTATACTTTATACAGTAACCAAAAGTGAATTATGATAATTCAGCCAGACATATGTATATATGGAGGTTTCCTGAAATAGGAGTACCCCCAAATCATCCATTTTAACGGTATTTTCCTTTATAAACCATCCAGCTATGGGGGTACCCCCATTTATGGAAACCCCCAGCAACCGCAACCCCAAGTCATAGATGGAAACGTGCGAGACCTGGACCCATGTTTCCATCGAACTGTCACATCCTGATTTCACAATATGTTTTAGCATCTTTTGTGGGAAGGTCCATAAATGGGGATACCCAAAAATGATTGGTTTATGAGGGAAAATCCCAATCTAAAATGGATGATAACTGGGGTACCCCTATTTCAGGAAACCTCCAAATACCTCTATCCCATCCGATTGTACTGGTTGATACTCGTTAGCTGGTAATGTTGATAGATATCCATGGATATCCCATGATATCGGGGGATAGCAATCCCAAATAAACCATGTAGGTAGTATAACCCCTATGAGGCCCCCCAGGTCTAGGAAGACTTCAACCAGCACCCCGGAGATTCGAGACGCTTCATACATCTGCTGCATCTGTTGAATCGGTAATTTAACCGATCGCTATTGAAGCCATGGCCCAGTCGAAATAGTTGGATTTACCCATGTTTATCGCATGGTGATTTTCCAGTTGGCTATGTAAACGTTTACCAAAACCAACCAGGATGGGTTGCTCCATTGACATCTCCAGTCGGAATCTTCGGAGGTCAACTCTCCAAACTTTCGGCGAGAATTGGGGTCAATATCAAGCATTATCAATGTATCAAGGGAGTCCCTTGACACATGTTTGAGGTTTTATCTGGCAGTGTGTCAAAACCAATAGTACCCCTGTAGTTCACATCAAAATAGCTGGTAAATGGATGTTCATCCCACTAAAAATGGTATTAATAGGTAATGGTCCATTGCCATCTGGTAAATTGACACATTTTGAGATTTTGAGATTTTGATGTAATGTAAACTCCCCAAATCATACCACATGTGGTAAATGATTACGCCAGTTGGACGCCGGTAGCCTGTTACGCTGGGGCGTCTCCTGCTGCGGTCCAACGCTGATCGCAAAAAAGGGCACCTCCTGCAGTTGCTCGCGCGCTTTCATCTTGGGCTCTTCCAGACGCAGAACTTCCTGTGCGGGGCGTAGCTGGGATCCCCACAGAGAGTTGGAATACCCTCTGGTAAACATACAAAAAGCGAACTGGAAAATCACCAATTATAATAGGCAAATCAACTATAAATGATCATGTTCAATAGCTATGTTAGTTTACCAGAGGGTAGGGCATGGTTGAAAAATGTTGAAAGCACCACTAGAGTTTCTTTTTCAGTGATTTACCATCCCCCAACTGTCTTAGAATAGCTTATTTTTATATCGGTTGGAAAGAATTGTCTTCCAACCCCCATGGAGGGTCTATGTTATTTGAGGCATGGCAACTAATTGAACCGTCAAGAATGGGGATTCACTGGTATCATGGATTGGGGGAGGGAGTGGACGTTTTCACTGCTGCTGTTATTGTAGTTATCAAGAAGATACAGGTATAAAGGTGCACATCGTATCGACTTCTTCGCAATGACCTACGTTGTTTGACACCACTACTTTAATTCTTTACCTACTGTGCACCCATGTATGCGCCACTCCTGATGGTTTACGCAGGTTTGCCCAATTTCGTGGCATCCATCATTTAGAGTTGATGGAAAATCCAGATGTAATGGGGATTTCAATAATAATCTATTGATGTCAACCCTTGATTCATAAACCCTGCGGTGCTGAATTCAGGGGTACCATTTGATTCCTTGGAACCCCCGTCATTGCTCAGCCAGAATGAACATTCATCCGTGGTTGACATTACTCTACATTACTCACGATACAACCATCTACATACTGAACCACACAATGAATTTATCATTCCAATACAGAGTCTTTAACGTCAAAATCCGATCACTTTCACAATATTCATCACGAAATACAATTAGTATGGCTATGTGTGAATACCTATCAGACCATTTTACGGAAAATGAACATCATCAATCCCAGCCAAAGAACAAGTGTGATAACCCAGGGGATTCCTTGATGTTTTGACCCTTAGCCATATCAATTTGACAGCGAATGCCGCAATGCCGCGGCGACGGTCCGACCTCAGCCTCCGAAATCAGCTTGGCATCAATGCCACTCTCCTGAGTCAGAAGTGGAAATAGGGCGTTGGGGCTGGGGAATGATGGATATGCTGTTATGTTGACAATAAATGGATAAATGGTTGGTTTAAAAAACAAACAATGGTTGGCATTGAAATAATAGATAGAACATGTGAGGAAGGCAGTGAACCATTCGAATAACGAACCAAGATGAAAAAACATGTGGACATGTATAAACATAATCATCATGGTCGTTGTTGGGAGAGGAACGCTTGCACAGGTATAATGTGAGTATACTTGAGAACTAGATACTCAAAAAAATATGGAACCATATGGAACCTGTAACCTCACTCCTGAAGCTCTTGGAAAGTCTGGGAAGTTTTTTCCAGCCTTCTAACCACTCAGTGGTTTACACGTTGCTTCGCTTAGTCCTTTCTATATGGGATCAAAGCAGTGAAAAGATGTGAAAAGAACTACCCAGCCCACTTCGCCCGCCTTGGCTTGTGGAATGGCGAATTTCAGATCGTGGACCTCACGAAATTCGAAGGGGATGTGCTTTGGACACCGTGACATTGCTGTGGCTGGAGGCTATGTCTCTTGTCTATATAACTATATGACCAACAAAATAGGATCTAGCATGATCTAGCCAACAAGAATGGGATTTAAGCAACAAAAGTAGATAGACAGAGGTGACAGAGGGTCTATATGGATATGCGACTCACCAACAAAATGCGTATTCAAACAAGGAACCCGATCCACAAACATATGGATTTGCCAACAAAAATGTAATTTGTATTCAAAAAACGAAGAAAATTACAGAAAATTGTCGCCACTGTTTCGAAATCCAAAACGTGAACTGGTTGGGTTTCCATAATGTCTTTGTTTCAGGATGTCTCAGAGTGGGATCCAAACATCCGTCTTCATGTGCAGTACCACACTCCGGTCCCGATCTGATCCATTTACCCAAATTTATCATGCGGTGGTATAAAGAATACCAAACAGTTTTCTCAATAAATCCAAAAAAATATTCGCATGTCCCAAAGATATCATTAAGATACCAAAAAAATAAAAATAAAAATGACACAAAAATGTAGTTAGCTTTACTACGCACTAAGTAAGTCACAATTCCACATCACCAAGGAACATTTCGTTCCTGCACCGCTGCTCTCAAGGCAGCCTTGAACAAGGTTGGTAAACCGGAGCCCCTCAAGATGGTTTGTGGCTGGAAAATCCATGATTTAGTTCGATGATTTCCTCGTAAGAAACCTCCAGTTACAAGATTTTTTTCCAGAGGGTAGTATGTGCCAAAGCCTGGCTGGAAAATCCACCAGCTCGCCACGTTTGATGACACCCCTGGGGGGGTCAATCCATGTTAATATCCCATTGCTATCCCATTGCCATTCGAATGATGATAATAATAGTAGTAAAAATGTATAAAACCACATTCTCAATTTATAGTTTAAATGATTCTTAAAAATGTAAAATTGTATCCCATTGTTCTCCCATATTAAAATCATTTTAAATCAGGTTTTTTGCAGGACAACAAAACAAAATCACCTGCGTTCTCGGCCTGTGAAACAGCACTGCCCGCGGGATCCCTGCTGGAAGGAAACCTTGTCCAAGCCTTCAGAATTCCCAGGAAAAAAAATATGATTTGTCCCAGTAATATGTGTATATATATATTATGATATAATATATGTGTGTTGTCTCAGCAAATCACCGGTTTATCATATTTTATCCAATTGTTATCCATTTGTTTCAGAATTTCTCCGGGTTAAATTCCACCAGATCCCGTTGGGAAAAAAAAACGATTGCTACAGGATGGTGCCCCCCAGTTATGTTTGTTGGTTTATAAGCCCCATTAACTATAGTTATATCTGCCATAAACCATAGTTATGAGAGTTATAAACCAACTTAGCTAACGAATTGGGGCACCACCTTGTAACCAAACATTCATGATTTTTCCCATTCTCATCCCATATCATATTCCCATCGTCATGCCAGGATTGTCATGCCATGGATAGACTGCGCTTCGCCGCTTCGCGCCTCGACCTTTTCCTTGGATTCAGCAGCATCCAGGAGGTCCTGGCAAAGGGGGTTGGAAAACCTCTTCAGTGAGTTGGAAAAAACATTACCCTCTGGTAAACTCACATAGCTGTGGAAAACCACCATTTTTATGGGTAAATGAACTATAGATGGACCATTTTCCATAGCTTTTTGTATGTTTACCAGGGGGTATCATACTTCACCCCCCTTAGTAATTGGGTCAAAAATACACATACGTTTATGGAATATCCCTCATTCTAGCGTATTATAGTTGAGCCATAAAAAATACACTGGTTGATTGGTTGATGATAGTTAATGTAAGGATTGACATCAGTTTTTAACCATCAAACAATTAAATAGAACATGGTATAAATGAAAATACCCTGGTTGACTGATTGGGAATGAAATAGGGGGTTTGCTACTGGAGTTTTTGGGCGTTATGAAATAACCCATAGTAGAGAAGCCTATGAACCAATTAGTACAATGTGCTAAAACAAATGCCACAAACAAGGCAACCGGTTGAGTCGCCGCCCTCGTACGGGTGACAAGTTTGAAATTGAGATTTTCGAGGCTAAGAGACCAAAAGCTGGTATTTATGGGACTTGTTCAAAAATATTTGCAACATGGACTTCCATTTTGTTTGGCAGGCGTGTGACTCAAGTTCAAAAATTTGTGTTTCGCGTGCGCTGTGAGTCAATTTTGATCTTCGAGTGCTAAAAAGACACATTGGGAATTAATGATGTTCATGTTTCAAATGCAATCCGTCACTGGCTCATCCATTCCTTTTTTCTCACGTCTCAAGGAATCAACGCCACAGTGCTTTGGGAAAAACCGTTCCAACAGAATCAGTCAAGGCAACATTGTGACGCCATGTCCAGCACGGACGTTGGTCTCCATTTTTTCAGGTGTTTCCATGTACCATCTATTTGTTCAGCTCCGGCAATGATGGTTCTGCTGGCTTTGCCACACAAACGACCACGAAAGTGATGAGTCTTGGTAAAGAATGGTAAAGATATTTTTGGGTGGTTGATTTGGGCCATCTTGAATCTTCTGTGAGGGTAATGTTTGTTGCAACCCAGCCCCCAAACCCCCGCAGTTCAGCATAAGCAAGCATGTTCAACAAGTCAACAACGGCAGACCAGCGGCGATGACTTGAGGATGGTTTATGAAAAATGCTTAAGAACTCCAGTAGTTTGAAAGTTTGGTAAACGTCCCCGGAAAAAAAACTGCCATCTTACCCTCTGGTAAACTAACATAACTATGGGAAATCACCATTTTTCATGGGAAAATTCACTATAAATGGCAATTTTCAATAGCTATTTTGACATAACCAGAGTGTATCATAAATTGGTGAATTTAGGTAAATCTCCAGTATATCAGTATAAACAAGAATGCCCAAAATAGCGAGTTTGAAGTCGTCAAAATCAGGTACACATGACCGACGAAGTTGCATGGGCTGAAATGTTGGCTGAAATACCCACGGGCCCCAGTTTGTAAATACTAAAAACCCATCCAACTTTATAATCCCTCACAATTCCTACTTAGCCTCGCTTCTAAACTAGTTTCATTGCCATTTTTCCGCAACAAATTCTGCAAAAGCAATCAATTTACCAATAAAACCATGAAAACTAGCCCTACCCAAATCCATTGAAATTTGAACCCGAACCATTATACCCTTTGAATCTGGTTGATTAGTAGGTATCCCTATTGTGGACATTTGTGGGCCCGTCCCGGAAAATACCGGGTGAACTTCCGCATATCCGTGTTGCAAATATCAACAAATATCAACAGTTTCCAGCAAATATCACTATGAAATCATCATTAATCACCATGAACAATCACCACTAAATCACCATTTAACACTACTAAAACACCATGAAGAATCACCACTAAACCACCATTTTTTGGACATGTCACCTTCCCTGATCTTCCACGGCTACCTTGACGTGTTTCAGCTCGGAGGCATCCAGCCCTGCGGTCATCGCTTCCTCCATGGCCGCCTTGACGATGGGGATAACATCTGTGAAGCTATGTATATGGGATATGTAACAGATGTACAGAAAATTGCTATGAAATATGAATATTGAAACATAAAAACCATTAATATTCTGATTGATTAACCACTATCCTTAATCGTTATTATTAATTGTTAATCATTATTAACTCTTATTATCCGCCGACCCCTGCCTTCACCAAGGCAGGGGCGGCGCCTGGGACCACCGCAGGTGTGGAACAACTAGGTACACGGCTCACAGGCGGCCGTGAGGAATTCAGCACGCCAGCAATGCTGAGCATTTGTTTTTCTGCTGATTTACAGTGGTCAGAGCATTCCAGTCCATTTTGGATCTTTCACGCAGCCGTGCCATTGGTTAAAGCGGCTTCATCTCGTAATTAGATGGGGAAAAATATGTTTTTTAGTCATTTTGCAATGCAGTCAAACTATTTGTTTCAGTGGATGAAGCCGTCATTGAAAGTCATGATATTTTTTCAGCAGATCGACAAGGCATGACATCAATTCTTTGGGAGAACACGGCAAAATTGTTTGACGCCACATCCATTGCTGGATCATTGAATGCACACCTTGACTCATTTTGTGATGGCCATTTCTCTTTTAAGCGTGGCAGCAAGTCCAAGAGAATATCTTGTAAGGCGGGCAGCCAAGAACGTTATCAGCCCCCCCCAAAACCCCCCCCAACCCCCCCAAGAAACAACAATGCAAAAATCAAGAGTGTCTTGCAAGTTACAAGAAGAAGTTGATAGCGTGTGCCAGGGTACGGTGCAAGAGAAGAGTGGATAGCGTAGCAGCAAGTCCAAGAGATTATCTTGTAAGGTGGGCAGCCAAGAACGTTATCAGCCCCCCCCAAAACCCCCCCCAAGAAACAACAATGCAAAAATCAAGAGTGTCTTGCAAGTTACAAGAAGAAGTTGATAGCGTGTGCCAGGGTACGGTGCAAGAGAAGAGTGGATAGCGTAGCAGCAAGTCCAAGAGAATATCTCGTAAGGCGGGCAGCCAAGAACGTTATCAGCCCCCCCCAAAACCCCCCCCAAGAAACAACAATGCAAAAATCAAGAGTGTCTTGCAAGTTACAAGAAGAAGTTGATAGCGTGTGCCAGGGTACGGTGCAAGAGAAGAGTGGATAGCGTAGCAGCAAGTCCAAGAGAATATCTCCTAAGGCGGGCAGCCAAGAACGTTATCAGCCCCCCCAAAAGCCCCCCCAAGAAACAACAATGCAAAAATCAAGAGTGTCTTGCAAGTTACAAGAAGAAGCTGATAGCGTGTGCCAGGGTACGGTGCAAGAGAAGAGTGGATAGCGTAGCAGCAAGTCCAAGAGAATATCTTGTAAGGCGGGCAGCCAAGAACGTTATCAGCCCCCCCCCAAAACCCCCCCAAATCCCCCCCCAAGAAACAACAATGCGAAAATCAAGAGTGTCTTGCAAGTTACAAGAAGAAGTTGATAGCGTGTGCCAGGGTACGGTGCAAGAGAAGAGTGGATAGCGTAGCAGCAAGTCCAAGAGAATATCTTGTAAGGCGGGCAGCCAAGAACGTTATCAGCCCCCCCAAAACCACCCCAAAACCCCCCCAAGAAACAACAATTCAAAAATCAAGAGTGTCTTGCAAGTTACAAGAAGAAGTTGATAGCGTGTGCCAGGGTACGGTGCAAGAGAAGAGTGGATAGCGTAGCAGCAAGTCCAAGAGAATATCTTGTAAGGCGGGCAGCCAAGAACGTTATCAGCCCCCCCCAAAACCACCCAAAACCCCCCAAAACCCCTCAAAACCCACGGCCGTCTATAAGCCGTGGTCCAACTACCATGGTTTCGTTTAGGGGGTGTTTAATATTAGGGAAAATATGGAATAAATAGGAAATGTGTGGAAACATGGTGGCCACGAGAAGAAAGAAAGTTTCGGGAAATGGAAATGGTGGGATTTTTGGCAGTAACCTGCCCTGTAGCAGGGAAACAATTGATAGATATGGTATGATATGGTGAGAAAGAAAATGTCAGGAAATCTCCCAATGCGGATAAATCCATCGTTGTTGCCATCCAATAATTTTATGTTCTCCTCAATAGCTTATTCTAATGATGTTTAAACTTGAAAAAAAAAGGAAAACAAATGGAAAATCAAAAAGCAAAGCTTCAAAACTGAAAAAAACCGGAAGCAAAACAAATGGGAAAAAAACGGAACGTCAAAAAGGGGAAAAAATGTGAAAAAATGGACTTGTCCATTTTTTCCCCCATGTTTTCCCTTTTTGACTTTCCTTTTTTTCGCTGTTTTTTCGCTTTTATTTTGCTTTTGTGTTTTTTTGGATTTTGCTGATTTGCTTTTTGGTTTTTCCTTTTTTGTTGCATTTGTCTCTGTTTTTTCAAGTTTGTTGATTCTTAGAATAAGCTATGGTCTGGTGAACATAACAATAATTGGCCTCAAAGCATGCCGGTAACTTCCCATTTGCAGACGTGAGATTCTGTTGATCACTGAGTTGAAAAAGACCCTGTATCACCATCAAAAACATTCTCAAAAAGCCTCCCACCTCAACCAGAGAGTTCCCTATCATATTGGAATTTCATGGAATTTCTATGTATATCTTAGTTCCCTATGTTCCCTATCACCTATCATTTATGTTCAATAAATCCCTATCATATGGCAGTGTGTCAAAACCAATAGTACCCCTGTAGTTCACATCAAAATAGCTGGGATTTATGGATGTTCATCCCCCTAAAAATTGTATTTTTATAGGTATTGATCCATAATAACTATGGATAATCACCATTTTTAATGGGTAAATCCCTATCATATTGGAATTCCCCCCAAAATTTCCATAAATTTCCAACATCTCACGTTCTTCACATGTAGAATTCCCATCTCTAGGTGCCCCGACCCCACGGCCAGGAAGCCGACCACTTCGCTGGGCAGAAGACCCAGGGAAGGCGTGATCAACAGCCTGGCGCCAGACTGGGGATTCTTCCCCAGACAGCCATAGATTAGCCCCGAAATCATAGGAAAACCATAGGAAAACCATAGGAAAACCATGGTTAATGATGGTTAATGATGGTGATTAATGGTGATTAATGGTGATTAATGATGATTTCACTTACCCTCTAGTAATTTATAGTGATATAATGGGATCTTGTAGTGATTCAATGGGATATTAATGTGATATACCCTCTGGTAAACGTTTACATAGCTATGGAAAATCACCATTTCTCATGGGTAAATCAACTATTTTTATGGGCCATGTTCAATAGCTATGTAACAAATTACCAGAGGGTAGATTAGCCCCAATCAGCTGGCTTCGAAAAATTTTAGATTTCGATTTTTTGGAAATCTCTCTTTCTTTGACTGCCATTGCCCCCAAATCAATAAAGCGATCAGCTTTTCCACCACTGTGAGCGTGTGCTTTCTCTTAAAAAAACAACCGCTCCCAGTGCTACACAGCAACAACATTTGAGAAAGGATATGGGAAGGTGAAGTGTGTTCATGTACATTAATATATAGTCATCCTACTCAAAGAATGGCACTCATCTCCAACCCTGGATGTTCAGTTATTACAAGTAACTCATATTCAATTACTGTCATGTTCAACTCATCAATTTTCTCCCCCGCCCCTTCATGGTCTCATTGTCCACAATGACTTCCTAACCTCAGAATTGGCAATGCAGCAAAACGCGGGTGTCAAAAATGCGCGGTCTTCCTTCCAGTTTGAAGTTCACCACAATACAACTGGAACTGAATGATGAATCTTGAGAGACCTTCAGGTTGGCTTCTTACAACTCTGATGAGAACTACTAGTGCAAATCGTTTCTTTCATGGTTTCTGACTGCGACGCAAAGAAAGCAGAACTGCGTATTGCAGGACCACCTGGATCTCATTTAGTTTAAATTGCACAGGGTCAAGAACACATAGGACTCATTCAACCACGAGGGCAGTTGAAGCGCTCTGTTTTGTCTCTACAAAAACTTTCTCTGAGACGTCGCTAGATGCCCAAACATGGTCATTTTGCATGCCCTGTACCTCCACAACTGGGACAATTTTCGGTCACCGGTTGTCCAGTCCAAGGACAAGTACCGACAGTGGCACCTGTGCCTCCGCAAGTGGGGCAAAGGCCACCAGGTGGAGGTGCAGGAGAGGCTGATACTAGAGGTGTGCTAGGAAAGCTGATGCCCCCACTAAAAGTCGTCGAGATGGTTTTCGTCACCGCAGAATCATCCGCGCCATAGGTGGTGAGCATGTTTATCAGAGGGACTTCAACGATCTCATCTTCAACTTTCTTGTAGGCTTTTTCTGTGGGTGTGAGGATCATTCTCACCCCCTGGGCCTCTATCACGTGAACAGCTTTCTGAACACCTTGAATTTTGGTGGGCTTGGCTGCCTCGTCCAAACGAGTACGCAGGGAATCTGCCCACTGCTTCTGCACAATTTGCATGGTGTCATACTGAAGCTGGCCTCCATGCGTGTGAATGAAAGAGGCCAAAGCTTGCCCGAGAGCTGCTCGATAGAGTTGAGAGTACGGATGCGAAGCATCGCCTTTTATGAGATGCGGCATAGTATCCGTCGCATAGTGACGTGCCCATGCTTGGAGTGTCCTGAAGGTTTCTTCAGGATGGATCTTGACAACCCATGACACGTTGTGGACGTGCATGGCCGACCACTCTTCATCCTCCTTGTGTGAGATGTCCACTCCACCCGGCTCAATCCACACCCTGAGACAAGTGGGGATTTCTGCGGCAGGATCTGCTGC
>CAMXCT020002735.1:539983-611131 GCA_947184155.2 Cladocopium goreaui | reverse complement strand
GGTGGAGGAGTTGCCGATGGAGTTTTGAAGGAAGTCTCGCACGAAATGCGTTTTTGAGAGATAGCAGATGCACGAAAGCCTTTGTTTTTCCATACAAAGTCCGTCCCCGAACCTCGATGATCTACCTCTGCGGTGCGACGGTTGCGAGACGGTCTCGTGTGTGGTGGGATCATGCTCGGATCATGGGCGGATCATTCTCGGATCGGTTCCGCATTGTAAATGGGGTGTCACCTGTTTTTCGTGCATGTGCGGTCGACAGAATTCCATTGTGATTTGCAACTGTAGGATCGTTCCCGCATTGTAAATGGGGTTGCAAGTGGTGCTGGGGGATGAGTTGCTGATGGAATTCCATTGTGATTTGCAACTCTAGGATCGTTCCCTCACTGTAAATGGGATTGCAAGTGGTGCTGGTGGAGGAGTTGCCGATGGAGTTTCGGAGGAAGTCTCGCACGAAATGCGTTTTTGAGAGATAGCAGATGCACGAAAGCCTATGTTTTTCCATACAAAGTCCGTCCCCGAACCTCGATGATCTACCTCTGCTGTGCGACGGTTGCGAGACGGTCTCGTGTGTGGTCGGATCATGCTCGGATCATGGGCGGATCATTCTCGGATCGGTTCCGCATTGTAAATGGGGTGTCACCTGTGTTTCGTGCATTTGTTGTCGACAGAATTCCATTGTGATTTGCAACTGTAGGATCGTTCCCGCAATGTAGATGGGATTGCAAGTGGTGCTGGTGGATGAGTTTCTGATGGAATTCCATTGTGATTTGCAACTCTAGGATCGTTCCCTCACTGCAAATGGGATTGCAAGTGGTGCTGGTGGATGAGTTGCAGATGGAATTCCATTGTGATTTGCAACTGTAGGATCGTTCCCGCAATGCAAATGGCATTGCAAGTGGTGCTGGTGGAGGAGTTGCCGATGGAATTCCATTGTGCTTTGCAACTGGAGGATCGTTCCCGCAATGTCTAGAAGGTTTCACATGCTTCGGTGGACGAGCTGAGGACGTAATACCATTGTGTTTTGCTAGGGATTGTTCCTGGATTCTTTCAGATTTTGCCTGCTTTCATTTTCTATTTCAATTCTTTATAAAAACGATGCAAAAATCAACTTTTTCTGCTCTGGCGTCGAGATCCGGTTTTGGAGCTACAATTTCCGACGCCGTTGCGCGTAGTTCTATTGCGTTTTGCAACTCAGTCTCTGCAGATCGCATTGTAATGGCTGCGTCAAGGTTGCTGCGTGCTGTGGCTGCATTCGTAATACTATTGTCTTTTGCAGCTGGATCTCGTAAATCGTACTGGAGTGGCTGCATGAAGGCTGCGACAGTGATTTGTCAGCAGATTTTCTCCATTTTGGCGCCGGTGATTTTCTTTTTAAAAATCCTTTTCAAAAGTGCTTCAAAATCGTCTTTTTTTCGCTCTGGCGTCGAGATCCGGTTTTGGAGCTGCAATTTCCGACCCAGTTGCACGTAGTTCTATTGTGTTTTGCAACTCAGTCTCTGCAGATCGCATTGTAATGGCTGCGTCAAGGTTGCTTCTTGCCACGGCTGCATGCGTAATACTATTGTCTTTTGCAGCTGGATTTCGTAAATCGTATTGGAGTGGCTGCATGAAGGCTGCGACATTGATTTGTCAGCAGATTTTCTCCATTTTGGCGCCAGTGATTTTCTTTTTAAAAATTCTTTTAAAAAGTGTTTCAAAATCGTCTTTTTTTCGCTCTGGCGTCGAGATCCGGTTTTGGAGCTACAATTTCCGACGCCGTTGTGCGTAGTTCTATTGTGTTTTGCAACTCAGTCTCTGCAGATCGCATTGTAATGGCTGCGTCAAGGTTGCTTCTTGCCACGGCTGCATGCGTAATACTATTGTCTTTTGCAGCTGGACTTCGTAAATCTTATTGGAGTGGCTGCATGAAGGCTGCGACAGTGATTTGTCAGCAGATTTTCTCCATTTTGGCGCCAGCGATTTTCTTTTTAAAAATCCTTTCAAAAAGTGCTTCAAAATCGTCTTTTTTTTCGCTCTAGCGTCGAGATCCGGTTTTGGAGCTGCAATTTCCGACCCAGTTGCGCGTAGTTCTATTGTGTTTTGCAACTCAGTCTCTGCAGATCGCATTGTGATGGCTGCGTCAAAGTTGCTTGGTGCCGCGGCTGCATGCGCAATACTATTGTCTTTTGCAGCTGGACTTCGTAAATCGTATTGGAGTGGGTGCATCAAGGGTTTGACAGTGATTAGTAGTAGTGCTGGGAATTGATTAATGAAAGCTTAATAGATGACATATGAGAAGGGACGAGATGAGAAGAGATGAGCTGGGATAAGGTGAGAAGAGCTCAGATGAGATGAACTGTGGAGTGTGAAGAGTGCAGTGTGAAGTGTGGGGCGTGAAGAGTGCAGTGCGAAGTGTGAAGTGTGAAGTTTGGAGTGTGAAGGAAGCAGTGAGAAGTGAGAAGTGTGAAGTGTGGAGTGTGAAGTTTAAGTTTGGAGTGCGAAGAGTGAGTGTGAAGTGTGAAGTGTGAGGTTTGGAGTGTGAAGGCAGCAGTGAGAAGTGAGAAGTGTGAAGTGTGGACTGTGAAGTGTGGAGTGTGAAGTGCGAAGTGAGAAGTGTGAAGTTTGGAGTGTGAAGGAAGCAGTGAGAAGTGTGAAGTGCGAAGTGAGAAGTGTGAAGCTTGGAGTGTGAAGTTTGGAGTGGGAAGGAAGCAGTGAGAAGTGAGAAGTGTGAAGTGTGGACTGTGAAGTGTGGAGTGTGAAGTGCGAAGTGAGAAGTGTGAAGTTTGGAGTGTGAAGGAAGCAGTGAGAAGTGAGAAGTGTGAAGTGGGAAGTGTGAAGTGTGGACTGTGAAGTGTGGAGTGCGAAGAGCGCAGTGTGAAGTGTGAAGTGTGAAGTGTGAGGTTTGGAGTGTGAAGGAAGCAGTGAGAAGTGTGAAGTGTGGACTGTGAAGTGTGAAGTGTGAGTGAAGTGTGAAGTGCGAAGTGAGAAGTGTGAAGTTTGGAGTGTGAAGGAAGCAGTGAGAAGTGAGAAGTTTGGAGTGTGAAGGAAGCAGTGAGAAGTGAGAAGTGTGAAGTGAGAAGTGCGAAGTGAGAAGTGTGAAGTGTGAAGTGTGAAGTTTGGAGTGTGAAGGAAGCAGTGAGAAGTGAGATGTGTGAAATGTGGAGTGTGAAGTGTGAAGTTTGGAGTGTGAAGGAAGCAGTGAGAAGTGAGAAGTGTGAAATGTGGAGTGTGAAGTGCGAAGTGAGAAGTGAGAAGTGTGGACTGTGAAGTGTGAAGTGTGAAGTGTGGACTGTGAAGTGTGAAGTGTGAAGTGTGGACTGTGAAGTGTGAAGTGTGCAGTGTGAAGTGTGAAGTTTGGAGTGTGAAGGAAGCAGTGAGAAGTGTGAAATGTGGAGTGTGAAGTGTGAAGTTTGGAGTGTGAAGGAAGCAGTGAGAAGTGAGAAGTGTGAAATGTGGAGTGTGAAGTGTGAAATGCGAAGTGAGAAGTGGGGACTGTGAAGTGTGAAGTGTGGACTGTGAAGTACGAAGCGTGAAGTGTGGACTGTGAAGTGTGAAGTGTGAAGTGTGGATTGTGAAGTGTGAAGTGTGAAGTGTGGATTGTGAAGTGTGAAGTGTGAGTTTTGGAGTGTTGAAGGAAGCAGTGAGAGTGTGGAAGTGTGATGTGGAGTGTGAAGTTTGAAGTTTTGAGTGGCAATAGGCATGTGTGGCAGTGTGAGGTGTGGAGTGTCTGAGGGGGTGCTGTGTGTCCGGGTGAGAGTGGAAGGACCACTGTCGTTCACCTTGTGTCTTTGAACTATAGGTCATTTATGTTTGGGAAACTTCCGCCGCCGGCTTGCCCGGGTCTATGTTATATGATATGTATGTGTGTATGGATGGATGGATGGATGGATGGATGGATGGATGGATGCATGCATTGATGCATGCATGGATGGATGCATGCATGGATGGATGCATGGATGCATGGATGCATGGATGCATGTATGCATGTATGCATGTATGCATGTTTGCATGTTTATGCATGCATATATATCCGTAGAAATAATATATAGACATATTATGACAAGATTCGAGATGCACAAATATGCAGTGGAAGTTGTCTTCGAACAATGATGTTCAATGCGGCAAGGCCATCATGGAACCATGGCACAGCGCCTGCAGCCAGTGCCGTCACAGGACCACCTGAAGATCTGCCTCTGGCTGCAAAATGTTGCAAAATTAGACTCTGCAGGTCAACTCCCTTTTCAGATTTTTAAGCCCGTCGTGTTGCAGCGATGCCTTCCCTTTTCTTCTCGATCAAGAACACGACATCACGGACCTAACCAGATCAGCAAGGAGCTTAAACTTCCAACAAGAGGGCCCATTTTGCTAATTAGCAAGACGGCCTGATTGTCAGTGATAAATCGTGGTGAGATGTGGTGAGTTGCTAACTTGTATGCCCTCCTTCTTGAAGGTGGGGAGGCGAGCCACCTTGGCGCGACAATCAACGACTTTCTTCAATCAACAGAGCCTTGGCGTGTCATGCACGGCGACCCAGGGCCAGTGTTTTGCAACAAAGTTATGCGGGGTCTGACTGTCAGGACTTCACTCACCGATGCCGCACACTGACTGCAAATTCGTTCACCTCCTTGTCAAGTCCGTCATTGGACTCAAAGGGGTCCGAAACATATCCGAACTGCATGCCAGCATGGCGTACCAATATCTACTCAGAGTTTCAAGCCGCACAAGTGGTATATGCGAAATAAATACAAAGACCTACAAAGATCTACTAACTAAGACTGACTCTCAAGGCTGAAAAGGCGCAAGAAAGCTAACGAGGTCCAAGAGCAGGTGTCAAATCGAAGTGTCTCACTGACACATTCTTCCCGGCCCTTGCAAGCTCTGAGCGGATACGATCTTTCAATGTACCCAGCTCCCACAAACCTCGATCCCCACGACACCTCACAGGTCTGGGGAGCTCCACCGCACGGGAGATCACATTGCAAATTGGCCCACGTGCCCAGATGTATCCTCTTTTACATTCCTGAGGTTTTCGAATCTGATCAATGTAGATGAGGCCAGCAATGGCTCTGTGTGGAAGCTCTTCTTCAGGAGGTGCTTCTGGCCAGGCCTCTAAGGTTCTTTTGGCACGCTCATCATTGATCATTTGTGCACCTGCATGGAGTGCATACCAACCTTTGGGAATCGCCCAAGTGCGATTTTCTATCAGCTTGATGCCGCGCAGAATTGCAAAGACTTGCTGTGCGCCTTGCAGAGTCAATGCTTTCTGTGCACTGTCAACGGCTTCTTCAAGCTCATCATCTTCCAAGCTTTGCAACCGTTGTGGCCTGATGGGTCCCATGCTGGGAGCTGCTCTCCGCCTGCGTGGCCGAGACCCGGGCTGTGCCTCGTAATCGTTGCCATTCTTCTTGGGGTTGTGATGAAGCATGTGCGGAAAACTACCCAGGGCTCCCATCCAATCTGCTGTGGACTTGTGGCGGTCACACCAAACAATGACAGAGATGCGGGGTCCACAGTCAGGCCCTTCTTGCGGAATCATGTGCCTCCAGGTGCTGTTGATCTTGTCCGAAAAGGCAAAGACATCACCGTTGAGCTGTGGGAGTTCAATCTTGTGCCGAGTATTGCTCTTCTCTACCCACACTAGTCTGCGAGGGTCTCCAAATGTTGCACCCACTGTGAGGTCAATTGGGTAACCACCCTGGTGATACTGATCAGAGTGCAAATTGCACCAGTCAGTGCCATCTCTATACAGATTTACCAGCGTCCTGACCACACGAACACCAAAGACCTTGGAAACTCGTTCGACCAAAGCACGATAAGTCGGGGCTGTGGCCAAGGTATGTTCATCCCCAATGCAAATTTGACGGGAAAATTTCATGCCTGTCTCCAGCCAGCAATCCTTGAAGTCCAATTCTATCATCAAACGGTCAAAGACTGACATGTCATCAGGGCTGCAATTCAATCCTGGTAGATAAAACGCATCATTTTCCAGAGCATCTGGGTTTGCGTGACGACCGCGGTCAAATCGACCAATTTCGTTCCGTATCTTTTCAGGCAAAGGCCTTAAAATGCTGCTACCTGCGGACTCCTCTGGAGCATCACACTTAGCCTTCTGGACAGTTTCATAGGTCACCTGCGATGCAAAGGTTGCAATTGGACTTCTCTGTCGACCCGGGCAGCTTGTGCGTCGGCTCCATGACCTGACTGACCTTCGCTCTGATGCCAAAAGACATCCAGAGACAACCACCGAGCCCACCGAGCTCGCAAGTCCTGTACTGTGCCAAGCGGTCTGCGCTCGTCTTCCCCGCTTTGACTCTGCAAACCGTCCATGTGCACTGGATGTGCTAAGAGAGCTCAGTCTTCCACGAAGGCAAATGAAACACGTTCGTTCCACAGAAAGCCCAGAGAGCATGGCCAAACAAATGTTATCATGTGAAAAATGTGAAAATTCATGCGTTTGCCAAGACTTGACCCGAAAAGCAATGGATGTGCAAATGCTCAAAGGCCGTAAAAGGTCAGCTGGCGCGACGACGCTCATTGAATTGCATAGAGCGTGCGGATTCTATAACTGATTGATACTGATTGATTGCATTTTCGAGCCGCCTTCATCAATCGCTTGTGTTTAAATCGTACTTTGCAAGCGAAATGTCGGCCTACTTACACCAAAAAAAAGAAACGCATCTAGAAGCAGAATGATCTGCACAAAATTGCACTGAAGAATTATATAATTAGTGAGATCCAGGATACGTGGGGCCAGCTCACCATACTACTGAAGGAGTGTTTTTGTGCAAATCACTGCAGGTTTCAGGCTGCTAGACTATGCTAGACTGCTTGGATTTTCCAAGCTTCATCACACATGCACTGCACGGAGAGAAACCGCTTGACGTGTTTCTCATGCAGTCCCTTTCACTCAGTCAGGGTATGTCAGGGTTAACACGCATGCAGCTAGCTGCACTAGTTGCAAGCTTTCATTTACACCGTCCCAGCGATGTTGGTAATCGCAGGACGCCATGCCTGTGACATCTTGTGACACGTTGCTTTTCAAAGTTGGTCAAAGTCACCCCGGTCGATCACCTTGACAGAGGCAAGTGCAACTTACATCAACTTAAATCAACTTACAAAACTTACTCTTGCTTCATGAGATTTCATGATTGAATCTTTAAATCCAACATAATCCAACTACCTGCGGGACCTATCGGGACCTCCATAACATACCATCCAAATCAAGAATCTTCTAACTCCAGGCTTTTTTCAAGTAACATTTGATAAAAGCCTGTGCTTGGATATTCTTACAATCTGCGGGTTCCCGCGCTGCTTTGCAGTTGGGCCACATAGGGGAGGTGGGTGTACTTCTTGCACGCCAGGAACTGCTTCAAATGGACTTGGAGCTCACATATGTGACAAACCTGCCGCAAATACACTCCTACTAATTTCAAAGCACTACAACGAAAGGCTGCAGCACGTCACATACAAAACTCTGCACTATCATCACTATCACTATCAAGCAAAACATGAAACAACTCTGAACTGACTAAGAAGCGCCTTTGAGCCTACGATTGCCCCATCTTCAGGCTTGTCGTGAGCAATCAGAAGGAAGAGCCTCACAAGTCAAAAGGAACAACCCGCAACTTCAACTGACCCAAAGCCGCCCAAAGCTACTACATCCATGCGATAGCACTCAGGCTCCGGCTTCAGATCGCAATAGCCACCAGCAGCAGGAGAATGAAAGCCATTCTTCACCTAAGTAATCTAAGTAGAGCATATCGGCAGCCGCTGGCATACCGGTGACGAATGACTTTGAGCACCATCGCAGACTATATCTATAGCCAATCGATCAATCGATCCAAGGGTGCTGCTCTGACGACAGTAGCGTGGTCATTCTCCACTGTCAGGCTCATGGCAAGGTTGTAGATTTCCTCGAATTCCTGGCCGGTGCAATCATTTATGCCAGGCCGCCAGGCCATGCCAGGCCTGTGGTGAAGCTTCTGAAGTTATTTTTTTACTGTACTGCTTACAACACAGTCTTGCAGCTGCAACTCATCTTTTCTTGTCAATTGTCGCTGTGCGAAGAAACTGCAAGTTGGCCGCAAGGGGAAGCATCTCCTTCAGAGACTGGAAAACCTTTGCGCCAGTTGCGGATGTCATTTTGTACATAACTCAGCCCCAAATGCCTTGAGGCTTTAGGGCATGAGATCCAGGCTATCTACGTTGACAATTCTTGACATCCCAGTAGTCAGGCGGTCAAGACAGATAGAAAGCTGTCAGCCAAATCAACGCTGGACGGCATGGACTTGAGGAGCTCATCCAAGTCCCCCAATCCTTTGGCCATTGGTGGTCCTAACCTGAGGCATACCCAAGGTCCCTCCCCATCGCGACCAATCAAAATTGGTAATAGGACTGAATGTTTCATGATATTTCAGTGAATGACCCAGCAACGGAAAAAATACGCAAAAGCACACATCACATATCTGTACATCTCTAATGATACTCTGTTGATATCGGTTGATTCTTCTCTAGATATACAGCTTCAGCTTGGCAGCAGCAGAAACATCCTGCACAATGGTTTTTCTGGATCCACGCCATCAAGCTGACCGATATTGCCCACCAACATCTTCAGATCCCCCATCAGAATTTGTGTTGGCGGCTCTATCACCTCGGCCGTTGCAGCGAACAAACAGAAAAGGCCATGCGAAGCGAAGGAGAGGGTTGAGATATGTACGTACGTACGCACGTACGTTCGATGTATGCATGCATGGATGTATATGTATGTATGTCTGTGAATACACATGCATACAACGCATCAATGTACAGTCACATATAAACAAATATAATAAATGACTTGAGTCCCAAGGGTTGGTGAACGAAAGCTAAGCAGGGGCAAGGTGGAGTGAGAGAGGTGGAGTTATATATTTATGCTTTCGCGGAGTGACTCGGTGAAATAAGTTGGTTGGTGGCGTGGGCTGGGTGGCATGGGTTGTGTAGGTTCGGGGTGGGAGGAGGTGGGGGGATTGAGCCCCTGCTCACCTGCCTCCAAGATGTTACAGGGGGAGAAGCCCAAGTTATATAGTTTAGCATGCGAATGTTCGGCTTGTGTCAAGGATAGCTACGTGATATAGCTCCTAATTATGCGACTTGTGGTAATACCACTACATAGCTTAAGCAGGTATTGGTTATTAAATAGACGCTAAGGATGTAATGGGTGTCGCTCAAGAAGGAAGTGGACTTTATGAGTGGATATGAGAACGTGAAGTTGGCTGGAATTATTTTTAAGGAAATGGATGGCTAAAAGTTATCTATGATTTTTGGTGTTGGATGAAAGTGACTACCTCAAGACTGTGTGAGAACAAGATGAACATTTACGGAATGTTATGGAACTTCGCGTGTGTATTGTCTCAATGACTGACAGTTCGAGGTCTGTAATGCTTGTAGTCAATGTTTATCATGTTTTTTAATGTTTGCATACTGAGGGGGAAGCCGAATGAAAACTTGAAAAATATGAATGAGTTCGGTCGGTTTTATGCAATTTTTGAGCCAGGTGTACGGACTGAGCTGCTGTCGCGAGTGATTACTGGTGCTTAAGTATGTTTGATACACTCATGAAACACGCTATTAATTGATTGATGGGATGTGTACTGTAATTGTATGAGGTGCATAATTACGCCGAGGGGTATTGGCCTAAGGGGGGGTTGTGTGGCCCAAGCCAACGTGGCTTTGCAATTATATACATGCTACGCGGCTTAGTTCGTGTGATCCTGTGGTATTGGCATGTAATTGGGCGAGATACATTGGGGGGAAGGGGGAGGGAGAGGGGGGAGGGTCGCGTGAAAAATCACACGTTTGGCATTTGGTCCGCCCCATCCCTTGCTAAAGACAAGAAGAAACTCGCGCTAGCTACCGCTAGCTTTCATGATAACAACAAGAGAAGTAGTCACTAAGTAGTAATATATGAATCATATATCATATATATATAACAGTAATTGGGTTTTTCGACTCAGGCAAGGAGCAAGTGTTTGCTCCAGAATGTGCCCACGTGTTGCATTCACCAACAACGTGCATAGGCCATTCTCAGTCTGCACTGGCAGCAAAGCCTTCATTCGCACACAGAATCCTCGAAGACTGCAGTCAGGTACGGAACAAAGGAGTTGCAATCGTTATAGGTCTGTTTGTTTTTTGGTGGTGACATCAAAGCATTGGGGGAATTTTTGAAGAGGAATTGAGCCAGTGGTCACTCATCACAGCATTGCAGCCAAAATGCCCTGACTTAGTAGGCTCGCAGTCCATTTCAGCGATGCTTGCATATCTGCGGTTCCGTTCTCCACAATCTGAATGGCTTTGAAGTTGGTGTCATGGATTGTTCCCAGGTTTCCCGCCAGGTTCGGCACCAAACTGGAAGGTTTGCCTGACATGAGTCTGTGGTTGGCAATATGAACAAGAACACCCTATCTACAAGCATTCATCTTGGCTGCTAGCGAAATAGTAACTTGGTGTATGATGTTATGTGCACATATAGTCGTATACGGCACCTTCAGTATACCAAGCCATATGCATTTCACACATACATACATAATATGCATATAGTTAGAATATATATAAATGATTAAATATATATATATGTATATGTATGTATGTATCTATCTATCTATCTATCTATCCATCTATCTATCTATCTAATTTATCTTATCTTATCTTATCTATCTTATCTATCGTATCTATCGTATCTATCTTATCTATCGTATCTATCTTATCTATCTATCTATCTATCTATCTATCGATCTATCGATCTATCGATCTATCGATCTATCGATCTATCGATCGATCGATCGATCTATCTATCTATCTATCTACGTATCTATCTATCTATCTATCTATCTATCTATCTATCTATCTATCTATCTATCTATCTATCTATCTATCTACGTATCTATCTATCTATCTATCTGTCTGTCTGTCTGTCTATCTATCTATCTGTCTATCTATCTATCTATCTACGTATCTATCTATCTATCTATCTATCTATCTATCTATCTATCTATCTATCTATCTATCTATCTATCTATCTATCTATCTATCTATCTATCTATCTAATCTATCTTAATTTATCTTATCTTATCTTATCTTATCTATCTTATCTATCGTATCTATCTTATCTATCTTATCTATCTTATCTATCTTATCTATCTTATCTATCTATCTATCTATCTATCTAGCTATCTAGCTATCTAGCTATCTAGCTATCTAGCTATCTAGCTATCTAGCTATCTAGCTATCTAGCTATCCAGCTATCTAGCTATCTATCGATCTATCTATCTATCTATCTACCTATCTATCTATCTATCTATATCATGTTCGATTGTATAAACAATGTGACCGTAAAAACACATCAAAAAAAAAATGAAGCACCAGCCAAAGTGACAAATGTATTCCCGGCCATCCGGACGACAATACAACAACGACATAGCAACACTTCTATCAATCGGAGCGTTCCAAAGAAGAACAGGTGCGTCAATGTCCTCTGCATCCAATGCTCAGCATGAATTGCAGTTTGAATGCCAAAAAAAACAGATACTAGGCACGAAAATAATGAAAAAAACACGAAAGGATTACGAAAGATTGCGAAAAATCATGAACGCCCACCAAAGTCATGAAAAATACTGGAAGCTCCCAAAATCCCCGACCCCAACTGGTTCAGGAGTAGGGGGGGTGGATCCTACATTTCTGATAATGTATGAACATAAGGTGGGGGTTAACCCGTGCTATGGACGCTTCGCGTTTATTTGGTGGATAGAGTATATACAAGACTTACCAGGTGCTGCGCAGCGTTTGCTTGACGGCGAAAGGTTTGAGGGCGTGCCCGTCTCTTCATTCCAAGAGCGCTTATGCACGCTGTGGCAGCGAGGTAAAAATATATGAAAGTGAGTTGGTTGTTGTCTTTTGACCATCAGTTCCGTCACCGAATCTGCAATTTTGGGCGCCTCACCTCGCCAGCGCTTTTTCGAGCTGAAACCAGAAAATGGCAACTAGTGACGCAGCTGATGCCAAACACCCAAAACTTGTGCTCCCAGAATAGTTTTGGGTGCTAAAACCTATGCTGATGAAATTCATTTGCTGTGTAGCAAGGCATGATGTAGAGAAGACCAAGCAGCGTAGCATCATGAAGACAAGACCAAACAGCGTAACACGATCTGATGTAACAACATTAAGCAGCATAACATCAGTTGGGGAAGGTCAAGCAGTGTAGTTTGACGTAGGGAATCATGCAGTGTAGCATCGTGAGGGCAAGACCGAATAGCACAGTATGATACAGAGCACATTAAGCAGCATCACATGAGGTAGGGAAGCCCAAGAAGCCTAACAAGAGGTAGAGAAGGTGAAGGAGCGTAGCAGCATGACCAGACAAAAAACTCAAGAATATATATATATATAAAGAACACAAGCAACATTACAAAGGAAGGTCAAGAACGTAGCATGAGGTATAAAAGATCAAGCAACGTACCGTCTTGATGACAAGATCAAACAGCATGACATGACACAGGGAACACCAAGAAACATAACGCGCGGCAGGGAAGGTTCAGCAGCATAGCATGAGGTAGAGACAATCAAGCAGCGTGGCATTGTGAAGACCAGATCGAGTAGCATAACATGATTCAGAGAAGATCAAGCAGCATAACATGACGCAGGGATAGGCAGGGGAGATCAAGCGGCAGCATGAGGCGGAGAAGATCAAGCAGCCATGCAGACCAGATCAAAAAGCACAACCTGATGTAGGGGGCATCAGGCAGCACAACATGAGGTAGTCAAGGTCGAGCAGTGTAGCATCGCCATGGCAAGATCAAACTATCAAAAATCAAAGATCTGATGTCGAAAACACCAAGATAGAACAGGAGATAGAGAAGAGCAAGCAGCCTAGCATCATGAAGAACAGATCAAATAGCATAACCTGATGTATACGACATCAAGCAGTCTGAGATGAGGCAGGGAGGGTGAAGCAGCGCAGCATGAAGTAGATAAGATCAAGTAGCCTGGCAGCATAAAGACAAGATTCGGTAGCCTAACATGATACAGAGAAGACCCAGCAGCAAAACATGATTTTGTCAAAGGCAAGCAGTGTGGCTTGATGTAGAGAAGATCAAGCAGCGTAAAAAACACGAAGACAAGACGATCAAAAAGAATAACGTGGTGAAGAAGACATCAAGCATCATGAGGCAGGGAAGGTCAAGCAGCGTAGCATGAGGCAGAGAAGATCAAGCAACGTAGCATCATGAAGACAAGACCAAAGAGCATGTGGCATAACAACTTCGAACATCAAGAAAATCAAGAAGCACAACATCAGTAGCGAATGCAAAGAAACGCAATAAGAGGAAGAGAAGATCAAGCAGATCGGCTTGATCAAGAAGAGCGCCTCTAACCCCTCACTATCTCGAACGCCTTCAACGCCCTCAGCGCCCTCAGCGCGTTCAACGCGCTCAGCGCCGTCAGCGCCCTCAGCGCCCTCAGCGCCTTCAGCGCCCTCAGTGCCCTCAGCGCCCTCAGCCCTCAACGCCCTCAGCGCCCTCAGCGCCCTCGGCGCCTTCAGCGCCCTCAGCCCTTCAGCGCCCTCAGCCGCGTCTCAGCGCCTTCAGCGCCCTCAGCGCCCTCAGCGCCCGCCTTCAGCGCCCGCCATCAGCGCCCTCAGCGCCCGCCTTCAGCGCCTCGTCACGGCCCTCGCCCTCAGCGCCTTCAGCGCCCTCAGCGCCCTCAACGCCTTCAGCGCCTTCAGCGCCCTCAGCGCCCTCAGCGCCCTCAGCGCCCTCAGCGCCCTCAGCGCCCTCAGCGCCTTCAGCGCCCTCAGCGCCTTCAGCCCCTCCTCAGCGCCCTCAGGGCCTTCAGCGCCCTCAGCGCCCTCAGTGCCCTCATCGCCTTCAGCGCCCTCAACGCCTCCAACGCCCTCAGCGCCTCCAGCGCCCTCAGCCCCTTCAGCGCCTTCAGCTCCCTCAGCGCCCTCAACGCCTTCAGCGCCCTCAGCGCCCTCAGCGCCCTCAGCGCCCGCAGCGCCCTCAGCGCCCTCAGCGCCTTCAGCGCCCTCAGCGCCTTCAGCGCCCTCAGCGCCTTCAGCGCCTTCAGCGCCTTCAGCGCCTTCAGCGCCCGCGCCTTCAGCGCGCTCAGCGCCCTCAGGGCCTTCAGCGCCCTCAGCGCCTTCAGCGCCCTCAGCGCCCTCAGCGCCCTCAGCGCCTTCAGCGCCCTCAGCGCCTCCAGGGCTCCTACTTATCATTATCGACTCTCATGTAAACACATAGGGTAGCTGCTAACTGCCAAATAGCCCTCGAACTGTCCATCGTACGCCCCCTCACTTTTTGCCAAAAATGTATGGGAACTAGGGGGGGTAACCCCTCAAAATGAGGCATGTATGAGTGCCAGATGCTGGAAATGTATTATTGGTAGGGGTATTGAACCTGAAAATGTATGCTTTGTGGGGGGCACCACTGACAAGAGCCAATGGATACATAGACTTTTCTAAATGTATGCAAGCATGGGGAGGTCTGCACCTCAATCCAATTGATCTTTTTTTTCCTGGGAAACCTACTGAAACCCATGGGGAAACCTGGGAATACCTGGGGTCACCGAAAATATTCTGCGCTGAAGACCCTGTTAGCTTACGCTTTAATTTTTTTTGGAAACAAACGCATGCAAACATATATAAACATATGCAAACACGATCAAGCACGCATCGCTCCCACTCCGAAGACATGACACTATTTTCATGGGACCTCGATGGGCCTCGTCAGGATTTGTTCGGGTTGGACCGTTTTTGGCCTGCATCATCCTGAAATGTATGCATTGCAGGGGGTACCAATGACTACCTTAGCCAGATCTATTCCCTCCATTTTCCAAAAATGATGTGCTTTTCGGCTACCCAACCCCCTTAAAATACATTTTTCAAAGAAGGGCATTCCCCAGAAAAAAATTAAACACTCCCGGGGATCCTGGAAAAACCAAACCCGTAAAATGTATTAAACCACCCCCCCAAAATAAAAGATCCTGGGGGGGGTTGGATATCCCGACCCATGGATCCTACATTTAACGTACACCCACCGGTCAAATAATGTATTTAGGGGGGGTCCTGGGGAATCAAATTCTTGGAGAACGGTAAATGTATTTTTTTTACCTGACCTCTCCCCCCCTAAAATACATTTTTAGGGGTGGGTGATCTCCCAAAGCAAAGGTCCTGCATTCGCAAGAGTTTCTGGAGTTCCTCCCGGGCGGCTTCTACATCTTCTCCGACCTTCCACCAGAGTGAACAAGCCACACTTGTCGGCGTCTGGTGAAACGGTTCCGGCAAAACCAACATCAAAATATGTACAGCACTACCTCAACGTGCATCTGAGCTTTCTGACAAGAATTTGTCTTTGCCATTACTTCATCGTCATCATCATCATCATCATCAGCAGCAGCAGCATAGGTGAGCAAATACCTGCACGATTCTCCACCAAGGCCTTGGATGATCGCAACAGCAGCACATCTGCGGCACGCAGCTGCTCCAAGGAAGATCCAGACACGAGCTGCTCTGAAAAGCAAAGCCTCCGGGATTCAAAGGTGATTCTTTCCATGTGGGTTTGTGTTATTTTGTTTTCATGTCCCTTCAACATCAAGATGTTACTTATGCGTCACGTATCTTCAATTCTCCACTCCCCTGGTTTCTTGGAATTTCTCTCTCTCTCTCTCTCTATTACCATTCGTGGAATCATGGAAACCGTTTGATAAGGTCTTCATTTGATGCCCTCTTTGTGCAAGTCACCAACCCAAACCTTACCAAATAAATCGAGAGAAATCACGGGACGGGGCAGGAGGCACGGAACATGCTTAGTTGTTTTTGTTCCTAGTTGTTGTTTACATTTGAGATGATTCGCTTAGATCTGTTTAGACCCTGGTTAGGTATTGAATTGGCCAAAGAGAGGCACAAATGATAAGGGGCACAGATGAAGACAGATACAACATGATACAACCTAATTATACAAATGGATCCCAGGATGGAAGGAGCGCGTTTGTCGGTCCGAAACTTCAACTGACAAACGCTAGAACCACATGTGGTGCTATAAGTAGCATGGCACAAACATGCACAAACATATAATACATGTACAAATTGTACATGCTTGTGTATATAACTGTGTATATATATATACACATATATCATTTAATATCATTTACATATATGCATATATATATAATATCAATGAATATCATATCTCTCTCTCTCCCCCTCTATTTACTGTATGAACAATGAACATGATGACTCAAAATGATCCTAGTAGCATGGCAGAGTCAACCACTGTCACAAGGCCGGAAATACGATAGGCGCTGCTCCGCTGCACGGCGTCAGCGAAGAGCAAGGGATCGGCAGCTGGCCCCGTGCGAATCAACACATGGTCGTACCGTTCACCTCAGGTTGACAGGTTGACAAGTTATGGCAACGGCAACCTCTGGCAACGTATTATGGCAAGCCAACTAAATGTTTCTGTATAATACTGCACATGTTAAATAATATCTAAGTGTATGCACAAGCCTACAAGCGGCAGGGTTAACTGGGTTAACTCATGTAGCATCTCGTCTTGGAGACACTGATCTGGATTATACGCTGATCTGCTACGACAAAACAGCGATGCAACAACTTAACCCCAGGACCCAGTATTGGGAACCTGCCTGCAAAACCAAAACATATCAAACATTATCAAACCACGGCTGTGTTCCTAATCCTTCCAAATGAAGCTAGCTATCTCCCAAAGGGTCTGGATATGCTGCCTTTTTTCCAGCGAAGCGGCCCCACATCATCATGTTGTTGAGACGTTGGTTTAGTTCACCGCCGGGAGTGCAACACAAGCAGCCGCTACCATAGTCGTAGACTTCTTCGAGCAAACCACAGTGAGATTCATGAAGCACCACAGGCTGACAGGCATACCTCGAAATTGCAAAATCCTCCCAAGGGAATGTAAGAGACAGAGAACAATGCCACACAATGAGGAGACCCCAAAGGTGATCCACAATGTAAATGATCAGCAAAACAAATACGAAAAGTGACCATGCAGTAAGGCACTCTTCTGCAAAACGATGAGAGATCACTGCCACATTTCTCTGCGCTGGGCCGAGCGTACCAAGCAGTTGATTGCACAGGGTAGTCTTCCCACATGCAAAAGAACCGGCAATGATTGTCACAGGAATAGGATCCATGGCGCAGATCAAAGCAGGCCGGCACTCTAAGTATCTCTAAGTTACTCTACACATATATATATATAAGTTCAAACCTCTTGTGACTGCAACTGGCAGTTCGTTCTCTTTCATTCTCTTTGATTCCTACAGACATGTTTTTCATTTTGTTCTCATGTTCTTATTCAAAGAAAGTCGGACAGTACATTGCATTTGGGGCTTTGGCGCTGACCATATTCCATGATATCCCATGCAGCTATACTGGCGGCATATGTGGGCATAGTATATTATATTAACTATCAATAATAATAATGATAATAACAATGATAATAATGATGATATGGCATAATCATACCCGCTGCACATGGTTGTCTCCTCTTCGGTCCTCTTAAAGACTGCGTCGCACATGCCAATGTTGCATTTACAAGGCTCGCTCATGATTTTTCATATTTTCAGCATGGCATAGCATGGCCAACCTAAGCAGTGCAGGTAGCAATGAGCCAGTGAAGATGTGCCCAGTGAAGATGTGCCGACCCAGCCTCTTCTGTGTTGCACGTGAGGCTGCCACGGACAAGGTCCAAACAGCCACCCGTACAGAGCAAATCAGAGGAATCACCCGTCCTTTCAATGCTTTTGGATTTGGTCTGAATGAGGAAAACATCGATGCCAATTAAATCCACGAAGGCAGTGGAAGTCTGTGAGTCTGGTCTGTGTCTCCTTATATAAGCCCTTTGGAGTCATCATGATTTGTCCTTTGGCCCCATTAATTGCCCATTCCGAGTCGTCCTTCAGCATCCTAAATGCAGCTAAATGGTAGATTCTCCTAAGATCTCCTAGGGCATCCAGGGCCCTTAGGACCCCTGGACGTTATATTTTCATGTCTGCGGTTGCTCTCGGGTCTCCTGCTCTTGCGAATGTCGAAGAGCACCTGCGCCTTCTCAGAGAATGGATTGATAAAGGTGCCTTTGTCCTGGCGCCGGTGACGCAAATGACTCATCCTGACTTCCAAATTATTCCAAGTACTTCTAGCCTATCAAATCTATCAAGGTTTCAAATGATTCACTGGGCAAGTTGCCATACATACCTTATCTTGAAATGCATCTGAAGTCTGGCAGTCTGGCAGGGTTCAGGAAGTATTGCTGCTGTGTATCCTCTTCGTCCCACAGGCCCTCTGGCTTTTGCTCATTCTTCCGATTCCTGGAATCGCATGCAGGATTCCCAACATGGCACAAATCAACCTATTGTTTCCGGGAATAAACATGTGGATCATGTGGCATCAAGTGGCCATGCTTTCAACATCTTTCAGGGTCTATCAGCATCTTTAGTAGCACACGCTCCAGCCTGATCTCACGGAGCCCACCAAGAAGGATCCTGCAGTAATGTCGCTAGCTGATGTCAACAAGCTGCACACCGAATGACAATGAATGGCATAGCAAACGGCTGAGTTGGCCACAAGTGCAGCACAGCTAAGATCGAAATGATCGAAAATTTAATTTTCAGCATTGATTACTAAATTACATAGCAACACCATGCTTGAACCCTCTCCTCCTTGCTTGAACGGAGCCATCTACTCGTCCATCAACAAAAACCACCCCGGCTGCACCTGAAAATCTTCTTAGCTTCAAGAGATATCAAGAAAATGGAGCAGAAACTCGAGCAGAACTCGATCTGCATGACTCGTGTCACAATCGACGCAGTTGGAGGCGTACCTGCTCCAAGCAAGGACTCTTCAGTCACCTTCTTCTCGTCCTTTGGAGATTCACTGCCTGGACCGCAGTCAGATTCAGAATCTGAAATGAATCTGCTGGAATATGTGGGAAAATGATGGAAAATGAAGCTCTATAATTAAACATGAGTCCAGGAGTCCTTGAGGCCATAAACATGCTTGGTGCTTTGATGGTTTTAGCATGTTTTAGCATGCCGCCCTGCTGTGGCCTTCTTGGTCTAGTGGAGGTCCGACTAACCTTGGTCGACGCCAATCTGAAATCTCCCAACATTCTAAACGACGTGAGCTCAGTGCCGCACGGCGGTTGGACAATGACAAGAATATCCTGGCCTTCTGGCATGGCAGCAAGAACTGCCTCACAGGCGCAACATGGCGCAGTAACAATCTTCGGAAGGTGTCGCTTGACACAAGATCGACTTATCGACGCATGTCAGACTTATAGATTCTTGTTAAGATCGGCATACATAGGCATCGATATCGGTAAAATCCAAAATATATCAAAATATCGTATACAATGTATTGCAACCAACTGTGTTGGGGCACTGGACCTCAAAATGAGTGCATCAAAGCCCACCTCAATGGCGACATGCAGCTGCACGCCACTGCGGGCCAGGATCAAGTCCACACCTGAAGAAATTTCAGGAGGGAGATGGAGGGAGTGGAAGGGAGTGGAAGCCAAGAGCTTAACGAACCTGAACGAAGCTGGTAATTCCATGTGATTCCCAGCCTGTGGGTGCAGGGTCAGGATCGCTCACATCCTTCAAATGTCAAAGGCAGTAGGTCAGGAGGCCGTTGAGATAAGCATATGTGATAGTCATGACAGCTGTAGATGTATGTCGAATCCACTACGCACCAGGACATAAAACAACATAAACCAACTACAAGGGCAGGGAAAGGCATTGGAAAACCAAGTGTGGAGTGTTCAAAGCACCACCCCCCCCACATGACATGTCTGTGCTGCCTCAAAGGTCCTGGCACCAGGTAGGTCCGCACGATAGGCTCTCCTGGGTTTCATCACGAATCTTTCTCAAGAGTGTAGTCTCAAACTTCCTGTTGCAAAACGCTTTGAGATTCATATAGATAGATTTAGAATGATATGAATGATTGATTTAGATATCAAATGGTATGTCAGAGTTGCAAGCTTTTTCATGGACGCTGGTCTCTCCAAAGCATTGCCGCGGGCCAATCAAATGGCACAGCAAAAAAGTGTCATGAAGTCAGGAAGCACCTCGTTTTGCTCCCCGGATCCTGTCTAGTTCCAATCTCGCCGCTTCGACATCCGCTTCCAGTTCTTCAATGGTTCTGCCATATTCGTAAGCGCCTTGTATTCTTTCCACCGTTGGCGTGTCTGAATCAACTGGGGTCAAATCAAAAACCCAACCACGGCCATCATCTAAGTGTAGCCAGATCGGCTGACCCTCCTTCTGGATCAATTTATCCACCTCAAACACACTGCCACGAACGAGGTCTTCCACGCGTGGTCCATCCATCCTAGGGGCCTTCCGAATCCCGATGCCATCTTCACCCTCAGTGATGACTCTGTACCAAAGACCTTTTCCAGACACGCCAGCGGCCTTTAGTTCCAGGGCTTCATCCAGCACCTCTTTTGCTTCAGCAAGCCGCTTGGCTGCCTTCTGCCGACGGTCACCGCTCAGGTCAGGTGTGTCAGCCATGACGTTCCCAATGAAGGCTCTGGGATGCGGAAGTCTTTGGAACTCATGGGCCTCCCGGGTCATCGTCAACATGTCCCACATCTGTAAGCCACACAGGCCACACATGCCCATAGCAAGCCGCGCCAGCAAGCGCTTGTGCCTTTGGTCCAGATCTTTCTTTGCCATTGCTCCTGTTCGCATCTATTCGCGTCGTGGTGCTTCGGTCAGAGCTTGGGCCAGCGGCGGCTTTTTCACAAAACCATATTGCCGCCCCCCCCGAGATGAGGTGAAGCGGTGAAGCATGAAGAAAAGGCTCTGTGCGTTCGAACATTCTCATCTGGGAGCACATCTGCAAAGAGTCAGCAGAGTCAGCGGGTACACAGTGGAGATACACAAGGAAACTAAACAAACAAAGGATCTATGACGAATAGAAATCAACATAAATCAAACTGCCAAGCTTCCTGAACTTTCCCTTCATGAGGTCCAAGGCCTGTGACTCATCAATCCAGCAGAAACGCTTGTTCAGTGGTTTTGATGACACAACCAATGAAACTATATTATATCGACGGACTGAAACTTAGAATGCCGCACCCCTTCCGGACGCGCTGTCCTAAAGAATGCCGCCGCGGGGGCAAAATCTTAAAAAACCCTGGTAAAATGCAATTTTCGGGTACCTGTAATTTTACAGGTACTTTTTTTAATGAATCGTTCGTAGGTAAATTTTGTGAGAATTTACAGCGTAATATGAGATTGAGTGCCACACATAGAATGCCTCCGGCCAAAAGTCCCGGTCGCAGCATGTCAAACATTTGAAGCCCATATTTTCAAAATACTCGGTATACGCGGGGTGTTATGTACTTTGTGCAGCCCACATAGAATGCCGCCAAAAACAAATACAAATGTTATCATTATGTTGCAAAATCTCTGTTCTTTTATGAAACACATGGTTTGAAGGATTGTATATATTTACTATTTCATATGAATAATTGTATAAATCCAATCTCATGGGAGGTATCCTTTCCTTTTTCCTTTCCTTTTTCCTTTCCTTTTTCCTTTCCCCGTTCCTTTCCCCTTTCCTTTCTCCTTTCCTTTCTCCTTCCTTTCTCCTTTCCTTTCTCCTTTCCTTTCCTTTCCTTTCCTTTCTCCTTTCCTTTCTCCTTTCCTTTCTCCTTTCCTTTCTCCTTTCCTTTCTCCTTTCCTTCCTCCTTTCCTTCCTCCCCTTTCTCCTTTCCTTTCTCCTTTCCTTTCTCCTTTCCTTTCTCCTGCCAAAAATGTTACACATAGAATGCGTCCAAGGGTTTTGGGGGCATGTGTTTTATGATTTTTGCTGATTTCCACATGAATTATGCTTTCCTTGACGATTTTTGTCCCTCCCGGCTGCATTTGTAACACTTAGAATGCCACACCAATCCTTTCCTCTTTCCTTTCCTCTTTTCCTTTCCTTTTTCTTCCTTTCCTTTTTCCTTTCCTTTTTCCTTTCCTTTTTCCTTTCCTTTTTCCTTTCCTTTTTCCTTTCCTTTTCCCTTTCCTTTTTCCTTTCCTTTTTCCTTTCCTTTTTGCTTTCCTTTTTCCTTTCCTTTTTGCTTTCCTTTTTCCTTTCCTTTTTCCTTTCCTTTTTCCTTTCCTTTTTCCTTTCCTTTTTCCTTCCTTTCCTTTCTTCCTTTCCTTTTTCCTTTCCTTTTTCCTTTCCTTTTTCCTTTCCTTTTTCCTTTCCTTTCCTTTCCTTTCCTTTCCCCCTTTCCTTTCTCCTTTCCTTTCTCCTTTCCTTTCTCCTTTCTTTTCTTTCCTTTCTCCTTTCTTTCTCCTTTCCTTTCCTTTCCTTTCTCCTTTCCTTTCTCCTTTCCTTTCTCCTTTCCTTTCTCCTTTCCTTTCTCCTTTCCTTTCTCCTTTCCTTTCTCCTTTCCTTTCTCCTTTCCTTTCTCCTTTCCTTTCTCCTTTCCTTTCTCCTTTCCTTTCTCCTTTCCTTTCTCCTGAAACTCACAAATGCGATTTAGGGGACAACAACTAGCATATTCACACCAGAACAGGGGATTATATAATAAATTTTATATACCATCAAGAGTTTAAGTCTATATCTCTAATAGCAACGGACTGAAACTTAGAATGCCTTGGACCAAAAAAATATTGAAAGGGTCTCCAAATATGGCGATAATCATGCGCACTTAGAATGCCTCATAAAAGTCCAGCTCGCAGGTTTGAACGTTTTGGCGCTGGAGGCATTCTAAGTGAGGCCAAAAAAAAGGCATTCTAAGTGCGACCGTTAAAAATCTTGAGAAACATGGCGGCATTCTAAGTTTCAGTCCGTCACTATAATGTAATGTAATGTAAGTATGTGTATAGTATATATATATGCACATACATACATATACATATATACATATACATATATACATATACATATATACATGTAAATACATGTATGTACATGTACTTCTACAAAGAGATGCATAATTATATGTATATATATATATGTATGTGTCATACCGTAGATGGACGATGAAATCAAACCTCTGCTGTATTGTCGTCGCCCCCGCATCCCCAAATTTCAATGTTGCCTGTGGGCTGCGCGCTTGGGGCTGGTGGACAAAAAAATCGAACCCGAACGCAGAGGAAGCTATATAGAACTTTGTGCAAGATTGAAATTTGGGGCCTGGGGGTTTACTTGGTAGGCATCTGTAGGGTTTGATTTTTTTGTCCATCTACTGTATGTCCCTCCGGGGCGGACGTTTGCCCAAAGTTTCATTGGGGTTTGCGTTCTTTTGGGGTTAGTTTAGCATTTATCTAAGGTTGCTTTAGGGTTTACTTTGGGTTTATTTTGGGGTTTGTCTAGTTAATGTTTGGTGCAATTTAGGCTTGCTTAGGGTTTATTCAGGGTTGTTTTAGGGCTCATTTAGGGCTATTCATGATTCATGATTGATTTGGGGCTGGCTTACAGTAGGGTTTGTCTAGGGTTTATTTAAGGTGGGGTTACTTTGGGGGTTCTTTTAAGGCTTTCTGGTTTGTTGCGGTTTCAGTGAACGGCTCGAAGCACTGCAACTTAGCACAAAAATGACATGAGACGCAGGTAATATCGATATTTGCGAAAAAACACGCGCCGGAACATCAGAGTAGATTGCGGTCCCGCATGGAATTCCGGGAAACAAATGGGCAAACGTGAGCCCCCTAGCGATATATGTGTAATTATATATAAATATATAGATATGTAATGATATGTATGTAAAAAGTACACATATGATACTTATTATATATATATGTATATATATGTATACATGTATATAGTATATAGATGTACATATATGTATATTCATATCCCATTCTATGCCATTGTATTCCGTAATATATATACCCATATCATGGCTAGTCAGTTCTATACCACCACATGGGTTTGTGTAAAAACAGCATCCCAATCTGATGGTTTAACACCTCATTTTCCATGGCATGACATGGCCTTTTCATTGACGGTATACCAGCCATTTTCAGAAAGACTCCACTCTTATATTGCCAGCTATATCACCATCACATCTACCCTCTGGTCATTTAACATAGCCATGGGAAATGGCCCATTGAAACAGATGGTTTACCTATTAAAAATGGGTGGATCTTTCCATGGCTATGTGGCTATGTGAGTCATAACCAGATCGTATATCACCATCACATCTATCCCTATCCACAGACCCCAACCGGTTGGTCAAGGTGCCGAACCCCCCAAGTTCTGCGCCGGCACCAGCGGCAGCGCCGCCGCTGCTCGGTGTGCTGATTTGACGTTTTTGGAGAACGAGCAATCCATGGACCTTTTGGAGAATCCTCTTGGAATTTGACATTTGAAATGGTGTATTCATGGAATATAAATGGGCTGGAATGATCGGGAGAGTCCTGAAAGCATTATTTCGAATGGGGGATCCATGGGATTTCTAGTAAGAAATTCATGGGATAGAATGGGATGTTAATTTGGGATTCGTGCTGGGATAGCAGCTTTGGCCTCTGCAATCTGGGTATATCTGGAGAAATTCTAAGGAGAGGGGACATCAGTGGGGGATTTAACCAACCAGAATGAGATATATTGGGCTATTCATGGCACTTTGACAGGAAAATCACGAGATATGACGAAAATGAAAGGAATCACGCAACATCAAGTAACCATGATATATATATATACATATAGATATGTAGAATGAATATATATATATATATATGCACATATATACCGTGTGTATATATATATTGTATATATATATATATTGTATATATATATTGTATATATATAGTGGGGATATCATTGGATATGTCCAGCTAATGATGAGGAGAAACTTGAAATAGAGTGGGGATTCAAGATTGCATGTAGTGGGATATTTTTGAACACTGGAAGATAAGTAGGAAAAACACCAGAGATTCAACCAACATTGAGATACTACTGGATATCACCGAATAAAACCATAGGAATTCATGGGATGCTGTAAGCAACTACCAACAATATGGAGTTTGTCCGGAAATGGTGTGTGCGATGGCAATCGATATGGGGCATGCTTTCTCCATCCCAACCTGTTGACAATTCTGGCATGTTCAGGATATGAATTGGCACTGTGTGATCTGCCTTGGCCTCTGGCAAACTAACATGGCCATGGAACAAGAACCTGGTGATTGACCTAGGAAACATTGTGATTTTTCATAGTTATGTGAGTTTTCCGTTCACGCAAGGCGGGAGGCGCTTGGACCTTTCGGTTATGTGAGTTTTCTGGATGGTCCATTAGAGGTACCCCCAAATTTTCAGAGACCCACATGCTTTAGTTACCCTCTGGTAATTTAACATAGCTATTGACAATGGCCCAGTCGAAATAGTTGATTGTCCCATAAAAATAGCATGGTGTTTTTCTTCCCATAGTTTTCTGTAAACGATCAAAAAACGTTTACCAGAGGGCCTCATCCCCAAAAAGTTCACCACGGGTAAACCATCGCTGGTGAAATCATCGCCACCAGGAACGGTAGCAACACCTTGGCGGCCGGAGCCAAGTCTCTTGGAGGTTGAAAAGCGGTGACATGTGCTGTTGAAATGGTCATGGAATGGTCATGGAATGGTCCAGAAAACACCGGGAAGCCCTAGTCCTACTATAGGCAAAATTAGCCAACGGGTTGGTGGTGACTGGAACATGGCGATATGATTTTCCATAGTACTATGGGAGAATCCTTCCCAACTGACTATTTTTCAGAAAGGTTGACACCACCAACCAGCCAAAAGATGTGCAGATGGAGTTAGTGAAACATACCATTCCAGCCATTGGTAACCATTGATAGTCGTCCCACTAGAAACCACGATTTGTCATCATTCAATCCTGGCTATCAATAACGACGATTGTTGGAATAAAGCACTCCATTTTATGATATATAGTAGCTTTAAGACTTTTAAAACTATTGGCCATTTATCCATATGAAATATGGAAAGGCAGTGAACAAGACAAACGATCCTTGCATACTTCCAAGATGTCACCCTGTGACTGATTCTTGTCTAATTTTACAGATCATGTGACCATTCCTGCGCGTTCTTGCTGACGGGATCTAAACCAAGTAGATGATGACCATGGGGTCAGGCATCTTGACGAAGATATTCTAATAAGAGATTCTAAGAGATTCTATATGAGAGACCCTAGATTTCAAATTCGAATAGAGCAACAAATGGAGCTCCAACTTCCAAGTCTTATCGGTATCCTCTGCTTGCTCAGGTTAGTGGAGCAACCTAAGGAGAAGGTGGCTGCGACCCATGGGGACAGTTCAAGATAGAGCTTGGAAACTGCAAATTTGGTCATTTGTATGTTAGGTAAATATTCATGAATCAACCATTCATAAGAATACGGTTCCATAGATCAAGGATGATCAAAGTATTTATTAGTCGTTTGTCTTCAGCAATTTAGTTTCAGAAGATTTGATGTTTGCCCCCAAGATTTGTTAGGCCCGCGATACAATCCTGAATCCTTGTTTCTGAATGCCTTTGCCAAGGCTGACATGATCACCCAGAGTCAGTCGTGTCGTAAGACCACACTCTGTACTTCGTGTGGTCTTAAAACTTTGACCCTTTGACCCGGACCCACATCCCAAAAATGATACTTTCCAAAAGCAAGACACTTTCGTAAAAAGGTCAACAAAACATCCGCACTTTCGCAACAATCAGATGGAACATGATGGAAGCTATGGCAATTTATGGCAATTTATGGCCCATCCGCCAAGTGCGGCGAAGTCATCAGGCGGATGATCCTTTTGCGATGGCCCTGAAGCAGTGGGGCATGTGAGCTGAAACAAATCTTCCGCTCCCGAGGTCACCAAAGTGCCACGAGAATTGGTAGGCAGTGGCAAGCATGGAAAATTTGTGGGACTTTTTTGCAAGCATGAATCATGGGGATTTAGGCATAATTTATATTAATTTATCATGATATAATGTGTGATTTTTTTGCGATAGAAGGATATTGTTGTAGAAAACTATACATGATTTGGGATTGTCCAAAGTGGTATTAGGCTATGACCATTGTGAAAAGAAAGATCATTTTACATGGGATTTGGGGGTTCCACTGTTTCAGACAAGCTGCAGGATGTCAATGGTGGCATACTGGGGGCCCACGAGTTGCAAATGCCGTGGCTTTTAAGAAGAAACAACTGGAGCAAAGGTGCACATGCAGCACCCTGGACATTCAAGATGGTTTATGTGCCAGTGTTGTCAACTGAATCTGCGTTGAATCTTACTTGTCTCGTCACTTGCTGATCTGAATGAGTCTCTTGTCACCAATGCTTCTTCTCTGAGATTGCTTGGCTGAAGATATTCGTTTATTTGCTGGTGTCATGGCGCACCTTCGCTCCAGTTGAATCATTCAGGGGCCCTTGGCCGATGTAAAGGTTTGATCCATTCAATTGGGTTTGCCAATTGGTAAATTAGGTAGATTTCAATCATTGTATGTTTTTGTTCGCAATTTTGCTGGGAAATAGACTAACCTCCAACGAGCTTAAACAGCAACTTGTTGCCCAACGTTGCAAGGTTTGCATTCCAACTGGTCTGAAATTCCGAGGGTTTGATTGATCCCTGTCTTTTGGGACCTCGAGACCCCAAAAAAAACCAGAGACCATCCATATCATGAAATCTCCAAACTCTGTTCCATTTCAATCCATTTCAATCCATTTCATATATATACCCTCCAGTCAAACATATCAGATATCAGTAGAGAATCATCTAGTTGAATGTCAACTTCCCCCTATCAAGGCGTATTTCCCTGATTTTTTCTCCATGGCCAGGTTTGGTTTTGCCTCATCATTTTCCATATGTTCACCTTTTTCTATTTATTTTGGGGCTTCCATACCACTGTCCTTCAAAGAAAAAAAAAAACAACCACCAGCACCCCTGAGAAAAGCCGGAGCCAACTGCCGGCCGCTCGGGCGGAGCCGCGACCGAGCATGGCTGGGAAGGATTGATCTGACCCATTGAGAAATCTGGTCCTGGAATGGTAAACATATGTAAAAATGGGGGTAAACCATGGTAAACCCATTGATTCCTGCAGTTTTCAGATGTGTTTTTTTTGTGAAAACTATGGGAGAATATGATGAAAGTCGAGTTTTGAGGTATGCGGTATGTCATGGAATTTGGAAAACTGACAATATTGTCATTGTGATGAGCTTTTTTTAAGCTATTGCTTGGAATTTCAAACCACAAACCCGAACCACCAGTTGTCCACTTGCAGAGAACCACCAGCAGCTTCTCCGCAGAGATGTAGGTGGCCTTTGTCAATTCGCGGATTCACAACAAGTGCTATCTCCAGATCATTCCAATCCCTTGTAATGCCGAAAGTATGCCGAAAGTGTCCGGTCAGGTCAACGTTGCTAGTTCATCAAGATGGGGACTTGCCATTTTCGAGTGGATATGAGTTTTTTTTCTAACTCAGCAGCCAGGTGTTCGCAGTAATCTAGCGGAAGTCCCCTGATCCGTGTGGTTCCCCTTTTTTGAAGGGCACCCTGGGTCTGGAATCTTCGCCTGCGGTGTGGAAACCTTTCTTCAAATGGCGAAAGCCATAGCATGACACGACACACCTGCGGAAAAAGATTGGCTTCATCGGGCTGACGGATGATGGGGCGCACTCGGCCATGGAATCAGAATCAGATTTGATGGATTAGCAATTTATATCAATCCATATTATATAATCCATATTAATCCATATCAATCCATATCAATCCACTAAGAAAACACAAACCTTGACGCGCCCAAAACTCAGCAAACTCCGGCGAAATCGTGAGGGAAACGACTCGCTCAACTCGGAGTGACGACTTAGAAGCGACTTGTGACTGAGGCAGGGGCCCATCGGACTGCACAAACGCCTCTGCATTTAGATACAAAGGAAAATCAAAGGAACTTATGGAACAGATACTTATAGATCACTCAACCAGGCAAATGCTGGGCGCAAATTCGGACCTGTCTAGAAGGGATGATTGGCGGTGAATAGAGCACGTCAGAGCCGAGGCCGTTTCCCGAAGCCTGAGCTAGTTTCAAGTCTGGTTTTTCGATCACCGTCGCGAAATCAACATTTAAACATAGCTGCAGCACAGAACGATTCATCAAAGGTTGAAGTCAAAGTGGCCCACTGCAGGAAAAAAGGCATCTTGGATGAACTGCGGCACTGTCGACCTGCGGTATATGGATCCAACAACGTATATGATGGCTTCCACCATCAGCACGCGGCTCTCCATCTCAACATATTTCTCCACAAGAGCCACGAAACCAACAAAATCTAATTCCAGACTAATCCAGTTATATCTTGAAAAACATGGAACACCATGGAAAAACATGGAGACACCAACGGGTCTTGATCCCTGCCAATCTACTGAATCTGTCTCCGAACACGGCGTGACGTTGCGATTGTTGTCCCTGCTGGAGGGCATAGGAATCCACCACTTAGGCCTGAGTGATGGTCGATGAAAACAAGCAATGGAAACATGCTGAATTCAAAGGCGTTACACGGCAGTATGTAAACATCGCTGCAGCTCTATCATGTAGCTGCATTGCCCAGCGCTGCGGACAGCAAAGGAAGTATATAGTTGCGCCGTATGACATTGTTGGCAAATTTAGTTTCAAGATACATTACTCTAGCTGAAGCGTAAAGATATACGGTATGATGTTTATAGCCGGGCAGATAGAGACAGGCACAGACAGATAGACACAGAAAGAGAGACAAAGACAAAGAGAGAGAGAGAGAGAGAGAAAGAGAGAGAGAGAGAGAGAGTCAGAAACAGAGACAGAGACAGAGACCCCATATGCCCGAAGCGGTCGCTGCCATGGCACAGGACAAAAACAAAAACAAAAGCCCGCAGACAGCTCACGACTGGCAAGGCGTCGGTAGTATCAAAGAAAAACGCAATGGATGGACTTCTTGAACGTGTATTTTCGATCAAACTTGATTTCAAGTCGTTTATTTGAATATATTTGAATGTTCAACCATTTTTTTTGTTGCCTTTTGTTTTGTTGGACAGTGTTTCCATAAATTCTCCACATATTACAACGCCTTGTTGAATCGGCATGGAGAAAGTCGATCCTGCTTGGATGATATCGACAGCCGCAGAAGGATGAGACCCATGCTATCCCATGCAATAAAGGAATCTGCCAGCGCAGCATATCTTGAATGTAGCCTTGCAACTTGTGTCCTGAAGCCCTGCAGTACTTAATTTTCGCTGTATATGGCCAACTTGCAGGCAATTTGAACGGCAAAGTTGGGTTTGCAACCGACGGTGTTATTCGTTCAGATCTTTTGGACATGTTGTTTCTCAGCCAGGATTTTGAAACTGCATCATCAGCATTTGTTTCTTCCTTGATCTTCCTTGCACACTTCCTTCAGAGCTGTTCATTTTGACCTGTTCTGGGGTGCCCTGCATTCTATTCTGGATCACAACAGCAAACATGCAACATCTAAAACAATCTGAAACAATCTGAAACATTAAAGATAAATTAAAAATAACTGATGCTATAATGGCTATAATGTAATATAATATCATATAATTATATATGATCCAGTTCCCCCCACCCCCCCATGGTATCCCCACCCCATACCCACATACATACCAAGACACATATATGCACACCTACCTACATACATTCCTACCTACCTACATACCTACATACCTACATACCTGCCTACATACCTACATACATACCTACATACCTACATACCTACATACCTACATACATACCTACATACCTACATACATACCTACATACCTACATACCTACATACCTACATACCTACATACCTACATACATACCTACATACATACCTACATACCTACATACCTACATACCTACATACCTACATACCAACCTACCTACCTACATACATACATACATGCCTAAATATAGACATATATACATACCTACCTACATCCATTCTTACCAACCCACCTACTTACATACCTACCTTCATACATACGTACATGTACACATGGATTCATACATACATAGATGCCTACCTAGATACATACACCACTACCTACCTAGATGCACAGCTTCGTACATACCTGCCTACCCACGTAGATACACATACATACACATACATACATATACATACATATACATATAATATACATACAATACATACATATACATACATATACATACATATACATACAAATACATATACATAGATATACATAGATATACATAGATATACATAGATATACATAGATATACAAAGATATATATAGATATATATACACAGATATACTTAGATATACATAGATATACATAGATATACATAGATATACATACACATACAGACATATACAGACATATACATTCATATACATACACATACATACATATACATACACATACATACACATACATACACATACATACACATACATACATATACATACATATACATACAGATACATATACAGATACATATACATATACAGATACAGATACATATACAGATACATATACAGATACAGATACATATACATACATATACATACATACACATACATACACATACATACACATACATACACATACATATACATACATATACATACATATACATACATACACATACATACACATACATACACATACATACACATACATACACATACATACACATACATACACATACATACACATACAAACACATACATACACATACATACACATACATACACATACATACACATACATACACATACATACACATACATACACATACATACACATACATACACATACATACACATACATACACATACATGCACATACATGCACATACATGCACATACATACATACATACACATACATACACATACATACACATACATACACATACATACACATACATACACATACATACACATACATACACATACATACACATACATACACATACATACACATACATACACATACATACACATACATACACATACATACACATACATACACATACATACACATACATACACATACATACACATACATACACATACATACACATACATACACATACATACACATACATACATACATACATACATACATACATACACATACATACATACATACATACACATACATACACATACATACACATACATACACATACATACACATACATACACATACATACACATACATACACATACATACACATACATACACATACATACACATACATACACATACATACACATACATACACATACATACACATACATACACATACATACACATACATACACATACATACACATACATACACATACATACACATACATGCACATACATACACATACATACACATACATACAATTACATACACATATATACACATATATACACATACATACACATACATACACATACATACACATACATACACATACATACACATACATACACATACATACACATACATACACATACATGCACATACATACACATACGTACACATACATACAATTACATACACATATATACACATACATACACATACATACAGATACATACACATATATACAAACATACAAACGTACATGCACTTCTGTTCCCCTCCACCACCACATACCCCAAAACACGAGGGGGGTTGTGTGGGGGAGGGGGGTTGGAGAGGCTGGCACATATATATATATACTCATACGTAAGCATTCTTTTTTTGGACCTTCATTCGTACCTAATTTTTTTTGGCAAATACTCCTTGTACACATGTTTGGTGATATGTTCCGTTTTTTGCTGAAAGGGTCTGTCTCGTGCAAAAAAAAACTGTCAAACCGGCGACAGTGATTCCTGCCAAAGCATCCCGACGATGGACATGGGAAACCCAAACATGCAAGAATCCAGGTCGGGCAGATTCGCCCCTTTAAAAGATTTGAGAAACATATTATAACCGTATTCATGAATATATTAGATAATATATTAAGTGATATAAATCTATTATATAGATATCTAATAATCACTGGTACTTAATATATTATTATGATGGTACTTAATCTATAGATGGTATATATAGTATCTGATAATATAATACTATTTATTATAGTATAGCATCTAATAATCTATATTTTATAAATCTATAGATGGTACTGGTAGGACCTGGACAGCTGAACCTGAAAGCCACAACCAGACCTCTGTCGCCTTGTAAAGATACAAGCACCGGAACGGAAAACCAACAGATGGGGATGTCTGTTACCATGGGGTATACCATGGCTTTTTTTCACCCTTCGGTTAAATTTTCATAGGGAAAATGGCGAGTAACGGATTAAACTGATTAAACCTGAACTTTTCAACTTGCACTCAACATTCGACGCGTTCTTCCTTCCATAGCCCTTTGGCAAACGCACCGATCATCCAGCACATGACTGACTTTACGCACCCATAAGCGCAGTAAAGAAACATTGCAATTCGGAGCATGTCCTTATTTCTTCAAGCTTAACATTGTAAACCGCGGGGACTGCAAGGTTTTAATTATTATGTTTCATTCATGGTTGATTTCTTTATGATGTGTGTGTGTGTTGTGCCAAAGCCTGAGATGGAAACTCAACACTTGAACTGTGTGCCGACAGGCTCATCTGCCAAGACATGAATTTGGATGCAGTTCACTGCACTTTAAGGGAATTACATGAATTTGATGTAACACAGGAATTGAGTGAAACATCTGCACCTTGATGCACGTAACATATCAGTTTGGACCCGGCTTCACTGCACTCTTACACGTAAAGTATGCATTAATTTTGATGAATCCTTCCGATTCAACTGCCAACCAAAGAGGAGGGCAAAACAGACCCTACAGAATTATAATGATGCGGTGGGAGTATTCATAAACGCATGAACCTGCACCTGCTGAAATCCGAATGGCACCCAGGCTATATATATATAATGCCAAAAACCTGATAAACCGAGTTGACATGAAACAAAGCAAAACAAAAAAAAACATGCATTGTGTGTTTATCTCATTTCATCGTCTCCTTTCGGGGTGATTCGAAGTGTGTAGTGTTTTTCACGCGCCTGACTTCGTGACAAAGCGCCAGGGAAACTTGGCGTTGCATCCGCTGGGGATACCACGTTTTGTTCAGGGTTAGCTCAACGCAATCACGGCAATCACGGCAATCACCAGCAAAATGCTCGGTTTTTGTTTTTTTTTCCCTCAGAACCAGGTCTGAGGTCCGACACCCAATTCTTGACACCAAATTTCTCAGAGCTTTGAATCCCCTGCTGGGTGAGGGTCTCTTTAAATCTCTCTAGAGTTTATGTAAATTCGTTCTCATCCACTTTTCCCTGCCTTCTCCTCCTTCGCCAAGCCATCAAACTCATAGCCAACATCATCACTCCTGCCTGTCGCCAGCATGTCATGGTCAGCTTCCTTGCTAGCTTCCTATACACGCCACTCCCAACTTCTTGGGCACCGCTGCACCCGGGCACGGCTGGACCCGAACGGTGTGTTGCGGGCTCTCTGGGCCCTGGACCGGAACACCACGCCAGCAAGGAGCAACGGTTTTTATTGGCTTAAATGGAGACTGGTATTGTGGCGTACCCCGGTTTGTCAAAAACATTACAACTACAGTGGGAGCATTAAGTTGTATCGATTTTGCTGTTTTCAGTCAATTAGTTCGGGTGGAGCTTCCCAGGGAGGTCGCATGAATTTTCGTCGTGCCATGCAAAATTGGGTGTAGACATGATCTTATTTTTCTGCTTAAAAAATCGGTTGTGCAGGTGGAAACAGGTTGGCTTACAGTTTGAGGTTGTTAGCATCCATGGCATATTTGGCCTCCTCCTCCGAACCTACTACCCCCTGGGTTCTCTAGTGGTGGTTTCTTGAAACACAAATTGTACATTCTACATGTGCACAGCATACCCATATTGTGAATCATACCCCCTGAATCATATTCCCCTGTTGGTGAAGATGCTCGCTGCTGCTGCTGCTGATTCTGCTTGCAGGAGTCAATAGGAAATGTTCCTTCAAGAGTAGGGGTTTGCTTTTTAGATGCCTGCCCTTCTGCCATGACTTTATTCTCCGGGTTAAAATATGGTGCTATACGTTTGTATGTGTGCCTGAAAAACTTTGACCTATTTGAAGGTCGTTTCAGCGGTCGTTTTGGGATCGTTTCGAGTCGTTCCAGCCCCTTCCATCCCATTAGGCATCCGGACAAATCCCCTCAGATCCCAGGCCACGTTCTGGAGGTCTTGCGTTTCATTCTGTATGCCAGCATGGTGTGCTCACCTGGTCTCTAGCTACAAAATCTAACCATAAGCCTTCCCCCTAAACATGAACAGCGGTAAAAACATAAGATTTTCACCACACGTCTTGATTTTGTTTCTTCTGTTTCTTCTTAAAATCATTAAAATACATTCTTCCTTCAAGCGATTTGGCATGGTTGATGTGACCATGATGTGAAGGGGTCGCACTGACTTTCCCGCAGGCCCCGTACAGTTGATGTGACTAAAAACCTTGGCTGCGGGATGTAAAAGGAGGTGTGAACACCGAGAACGAAGTAGGCATCGCACGCAACACATTCAGCCACCAAAAAAAAGTCGGCCTCGGAGAACGAGGTCAGGCCCTCAAAAAAGTAAGGGACCGGAGAACGAGGTAGGAACTTTTGTACCAAATAATTTTCGCGCTCATATAATGCAAAACAATGCAAGACAAACAACAGATGAAATGCCGGATGCAATGCCAAATATTGCAAGATTTTTTTTAAATAATTCATAACAAAATGCCAGCCAGTAAACAAATAGTATTAAAATGTTGAAGAGGATGTCCAAAAAAAATGTTGGACAAAATGCTTCCAAAAGTTGAGGACACCTGTTTAAATTTTGCGGCAGTTAACATGTATAAATTTGTTCCAAGTGAGATGCCAGACAAACTGTCATGTAGAATGCCAGATAAAATGTTCAGCAAAAAAATAAAACGCCAGCGACAGTAGCGCTGTGGATACATAATTTGTGCATTTTTTTTTGCGTTTTGTTTTTCTCCGGTGCTATTTTTGTACACGCACATGTACATCATTTCATATCCAGTATTATCCAGTACATCGTGCGCAGACAGCGCACACATATTTATCACTTTTTGAAGGAGCGTCCATGAATAGATGAATTTGCCAGCAGCCACTTGCAAATCATTTTGCAGACATGATGGGCCGTATTTTTACTGGTTTTCCTTCGCGTATCGTGCGGCCCGTCGTGTTGAATGAGGAAATCTTCACCACTATGTAATTAAAGGCAATGAATAAGTTAAAACTGGGGAAGGCAGGATGAAACTGGCCTCACCGCTGAATTGTTGAAGCGTTCGCCGCCGGATTTTCGAATGCACTTGTTTGTTTTCTCCCTACATTTTTCATAGCAGTCTTGTGAACAAAGACTTAGTGCCCCTTGACGAGACTAAGGGCACACACACTCACAAGAATAGCCATACTTAGGGACCACGCCGGAACCCATAGGCAGCCATCCAACAAACAAATTCCCTGCAGCTTCAAACACCAAAAAAACCTTTCACCAATTGCGCAACCACAAGATACTATGATGGTCAATGCCAGTGATAAACTGAAGTCTTGGGCGCGCGTCGCATTTTGGTTCAACAAACAAAGTGGTTGTGTGGACGAAATATCCGTGCAAACAGAGTGAAATAACAAAAGTCATAACAGCCAAAAATTGAACGTTCATCATAAAAAAGGAGAAAAAACACCCGAGGAGGAAACACACCCGTAAACCAGAAGCACAAAGGGATCACACCAAAAAAAATCCTCATCCCGCCATCGAAATGGTTCAATGCAACCCATAACTGGCTAAAAGTGCCGCGTCATCCTTCATGGGGGCAATGACGGCACAGAAAATGTAGAACCAAATTTGACATCCCTGTCTGCAGCAACTTTGAAACACTGTTTCGTTTGCCAAAAGGTGCTGACACGTCATCCATGGCAACAATTTTCAGTAACCTCGAAGAGAAGTGCCACAAAAACGGCCAGAGTTCTCGCGCAGTGGAGGCCCCAACGTAGGAAGAGAGAAAAAAGGGAAAACAAACGTACAATCAACGCATCATTCGCCACCGCCACAATTTTGACCCTGTTCGAAGAACCCGACACTCAAAAAAAATATCCCGGCAAGAGACCCCAAACAGTGTGGGGGGGTAAAACAGTGATGTATTATAATGTTGATGATGATGATGATGATGTTGATGTTGATGGTGATGTTGATGATGGTGATGATGATGATGATGATGAATATGAATGAAGAGGATGAGGATGAGGATGGGGATGAGGATGAGGATGAAGATGAGGATGAGGATGAGGATGAAAATGAGGAGATGATGATGATGATGATGGTGATGATGATGATGGTGGTGATGATGATGATGCTGCTGCTGCTAGCATTTTGTGCCAGCCTGCGCAGTCGAAATGCACATGGACATGTCACAACGGGCATTTTGCGCCGAAATGTTCAAGGGAAAATGCCGTACGCGCATCCCGCGAGCAATGTTTTGTGCGAACCTGCGCTTTCGAACTGCACATGGACATGACACAAAAGGCATCTTGTGCAGACATTTGGAGGCAACATGCCGGACGCTAATCCCGCGGCCAGCAATTTGTGCGAGCCTGCGCGCTCGACATGCACATGGACATGTCACAAGAGGCATTTTACGTGGAAATGTTGAAGGAAAATGCCGTGCGCGTATCCCGTGACGCAAGCGAAATGCACATGGACATGTCACAAGGGGCATGTGGTGCGGAAATTGACGGGGAAAATGCCAAACGCTTCCGATACCACCTCGATTAAACACCGTCTCCTAACTGTTACCGTAAGAACCCCTCAGTGTGGCCACACTGCTTGGCAAAAAATCGTGAAAACAAAAATCAACACGAGCTTTCGACAAGCGTTGGCAATGGTTCCGGGGCTGCAGGTCGGAGCTTGAACGCGTCTGAACTTCCAAGCCTTGTGCAAACAGAATGCTGCTAGGTGTTTTATGTTCTTTGGAAGGGTTCTGCTATAGCCCGGCTCCATTCGAGAGGGCTACGATCCCGAGTCCCCCCCATTTTTTTTTCTCGAGTATTCAGTCTCAGCGTGATGTAAGATCCAAAGCTTCTAAGGCGTTGCCACCATCACAGCGAAAAATGTTGGGTCCAGCGCGTCGTGGAACATGTCCTATCCGCAAAAACGCCCTGCAAAAACAACGTCAGCATGAAGGAATCAAAGGAGGGAAATGTCATGCAGGCAATGGTTCGTCGCGTTCATGCATCCAACGTAAAGTGAAACAAATGGAAAAAAAATATCTTTTTCATCACCATTGGCCAACGAAGCGGTTTGCAGCGATGAAGTGGTCAGTTTCCAGTGAATTGTGGGCGCGGTGCAAGAGAGAATATTTCGTTTCTTGATGATAGCAAAGCCTGAGCGCTCTCATCCATTCACTGACAGAAAGATCGTTGATCCTTTGTTGTTCTTTTGTTTTGCCCCTTTAAATGTCCTTTTGTCGTGAGCGTACGTACACATACGTTTCACCATAGCGTGTCGTTGCTGGAGCGTGGCCTTCTAAACAGAAGGATCCAAACGTGGCCTGGGGCATGCAGATGATAAAACCATAATGGTACGGGTTGTATGCACATGGCTTCGATTTTCAAGGTTCAGTTGTGCTGGAAGTGGCAAGAGAAGCAAATGATTTTACAGTCTATGAATGGCAGCTGTTTTGTCAGCATCCAGGGATTCAGGGCATCGGTGGGTCGCTGTCCGCCGTCGACGGCTACTCAACCAAAATCAGGGGGAAAAAAAAAACATTGAAATTGTTTTCACAAATTGTTACTCGTAACTGTGCGTGTCCTGCTAGTTGCTGCTTCCTAGATCATAATTGATTCTTGGTGACGATTTTCCCCATCGTTAGAGGAAAAACTTGACGCTTATTCTCCTGACGCATGTGTGTGAACCTGTATGATTGTTTTTGCGTGTGCCCCTTGCATTACATTGTTCACAACGGTGATGTCATTGATGCTGACACCAAGATGTCATATTGAATCTGTTGAACTTTGTTCTTAGGACCGTGGTGTGGCCACGGGATTGCCTGGAGGACAAATAGATTGAATAGCTGACTCATGCATGAACCGAGTAGCCAATGAACCTTACCAAGCACAGTTGTTGTGAGGAACATTCCCAAAATTCATTTCCGGGACAATAACCAAAACCTCCTCTTTTTCTTTTCTGGTTGAATTGTAGTGTTTCTCTGATGGTATTTTTGATGCCATGAGTGCTGATTCTGAACCTGAAGCTCGCTGACGTACACAATCGTGAGTTCAACAATGGAGCATTTCGGCTTGACATTGCCCACTGTGAACTCTATACATGAGATGTGGATCACACTATTCATTTCCTCGTGTTCAGGACCTTGGTTGTTACCAGGAGAAGGTGGTCCAACCTTATTGCCGGATTCAAGGTGGAAAAGGACAGGCCCAAGTGGCTAAGCATACCAACGAATGTGGGGTTGTCCTACTGACTGGCAGCACTTGTTGTAAACCACTTTGCAACATTGTTGACGAGTTTTGCCCGGGACAATAACCAAAACCACCGATTTTCTTTCTTCATTCACAGTTGGAGTGGTAGTTTGAGTATCAACCTTTTTGGTTTGTCGGAAGAATTCCTGTGTTACAGTCTGCTGAACGGGGTTGGTTTTGATTTGTTGAGTTGTTTTGCCGTGTTGATTTGGTTGTTCTTTTCTTCGGTTTTTTTTTGACTCCACTTGATATTGTTGATCGTGTTTCTTTGCAATCTGTGTCGCCAGAGTTTCTTAACCATGTAAATCTAGTGATTGATGTACCATCATTAGGGATAGGGCAGTTGCCCTTTCTCTATTGCATGCGTGCAATCATACATTACCTTCGTGAGAAAGAGTGCAGTTGACCACAGCTGTGCATTTTCGCTGAGTCTGTGTGGAACCTGCTGCGTGAGGACACAAATGGATCGCCTTCAATTTTTGGCAGCCTTCGGTATCAATATGGCCAAGGGAGGTCATATTGTACAACACCGCCGGTCATTGATGGAAGACGCGTTGGTCAAGCATACAAGGAAACGAGATTCACTTCGGGCTCAGGTGATAAACATGCTGATTGAATTGTGGCGCGTTGATGCTTTACCGAGGGATCATGTTGATAGAATGAGCCGCACAGTCGAATTGATTGTCAAGTCTCTCCTTCAGCATGTTAGTGCGATTCCATCCCTTGATTGGAAGAAAATTGTGCAAGAAACTTGTGAGAAATTTGAGAAGCCTGCAGCATCCCGAGATCGGAGTCATAGGAGCCGCACACCCCTGAGGACTTTGCAATCAGCTCATGGCGAGACACGGAGAGATTCCAGAGAAGCCTTGCCAAGAAAGAAAGATCAAACAGCTGCTCGCTCGAAATCGGCAGCCAAGCCAGGTGAAAGACTTGCTCTTATGAATACTGAGCAGCGTATTCTTGTGGGTAACTTGGTTGAGACTCCTAGAAGCTGTGCACCAACGCTTGTGGATCATGATGATCGAGCGCTATCTCCGCGTCAGTTGTTTATGTCTCCCCCCTTGGCTATAGAGAGGCGTCAGGATCGCAGGCAGCAAATTGGAGTCTTGTTCCAGTTGGTGTTGGGCCTCATGGGCCAATGCAGAATGGTGATCAAAATGTTGGAGAACCAATTGCCTCTGCACAAAATTTGCTGGTATGTCAGAATGAACCAAAGGCTTTTCAAAAGTTTCAGATGCAGCGCATGAAATGGCCCCCCTTGGATCCACATGACATCTTGCGTGCACAGCAGAAAGCTGCTTTCACAAATGCCAGCACAGACGATGTCATGGATTTTGCATTTCATTGCGCAGAAGATGCTCGCCTAGACAAACTATACGTGTTTTTCCGGGAGTTGTCCAAAGCAGGTGTGTCTGTGGATTTGCTATATTGGGGAAGTGTGCACCATCAGCTCATCAATGCATGCGGCTTCAAGGGGTCAGACGCAGTCCCCGCTGTTTCCACAAAACTTGGTCCGAGCATCAACTTTCACATCTCTACTTCGGGTAGGATTCATCTAGATGGGCGAATGGAACAAAGAGAAATTCTGGCCTCTATGCTGCGCGGCGCATTTCCTCCTTTTGACCCTGCGCATCTTTCAAAGATGCCAGCGACTCCCCAGATGCAAGTTGAAGGTCAGAAACACCAAGAATGGATGTCACAGAGACATGGGAAAGTTCTTGCAATTGATGCAGCATGCATTTTCGATGGCTTTGGTGTCAATGGTGTGTGGGACATACTCAACATAGCAGTGGGAGCGCGCGGGGCAGCTTCCAACAATGCAATTCCTTGGATCATCTTGACCCGCTCGCATGTGTGTGTTGCTGTTTGGCCTTCAGGCAAAGTTCAAATCTCTCCAGGCAGAGCTTCCCTTGTAGCCCTACAAGCGGTTGAGAACACCTTGGTTAAGCAATTCAATGGACAATGGATGAGAGAAGAAGAATTTAGCGCAGAACGTGGGACAAATCAGATTTTGATCACATATGGGGTTCCAAGTGAAGTTGCTCGCCAGCAGCTTTTTGACTGAGCGGGGCCCGATGTCAGGTGACACAAGCTTTCCGGGTTGAACCGCTAAGTATTCTTGTGGATTGCAGTTGGGTTCAGATTATTCATGCAGCTGAGAAAACTGCAGCTTGTGAAGCGCTATCTTCCCTTCGATCAGCTCTCCTGGATACATTGTTGCACTCGCGAAACTCGGAGGTCCACATTTGGGATGTTGCTCTATGGCACTCAGCCTTGCAAGAGCTATAGCTTTGCAAGGACTGCTACGGCGTCAGGATGTGCTTGCTTGCAAGGAGTACGTTCCCGCTGTTGTGGCGATGGTGGAAGCTTTGCAGGATGTCGTGGCAAATTGGCAAAAGTTGTTGCGGGCTTGCATTTCGAATCTGAAGCAGCGGTCTGCCAAGAAACAATTAACCTCTCTGGAAGTTTCTGCAGAGGCTTCTGGCCCACTATCTCCAGCAGTTCCAGTGGTCCTTGGTGCAGCGTCATCAATTCAAATCCGTGGTTTCATGGTAAACTTTGGTTTTTCAGGCGGTATGAATCCACAAGGCTCGACGCTGGCTATTCAACGATGGTGGGACATTGCGCTGTACATGAAAAACCTTTCAGCAGATTGGGGATTTGCAGTTGGCTGTAGACGACCAGCAGGAGTGGATGTTGCAGCAGTCATTCCTGAATTCCCCTTTCTTGTTCTGGGCCATGAAAGCACGGGTTTTGACGCTATCTCAATTTTTTGTTTTCCTGCGTGCCTTGATGTTTGCCTTGTTCGTGGAGGAACTCTGGATTTTTTTTGGCAGGCTGTGGATGCAGCATCTATATCTCCAGTCCTTCATGATGGCGTGTCATGTCGTCAGCATGGTTGTTCTGAGGTTGTTTGCGGGTGCAGTGCAGAACTGTTTGGATCACAAGACCTGGATCATTTTCCTTGGACGTTCATTTCGGCCTTGTGCAGGCACGAAAGGGTCAAACAAGGTTTTGGTGCAAAATTTGTGAAAGACCCTGATGCATGGTCCGCAGCTGTCATTGTCCATGGTGATGCAATCTTCCGAATTGTGAACTTGGACTTATCAACTGCTATGCAAATGGAATGTCTCTTTCCTGCAGCTCCGACGAGTGCCGGTCGCCAAATTCTCACTTCATGTGCCATTGTCTGGGAAGCTGCAATGACATTGATTGGTTATTGTGCTGGCCTTGTGATGGTGAAGCCTCTGCAGCGAACCCCAAAAAACTCCTGTAATGTGAAGCAAGCGTTCCATGCCTTGGTGCGTGCTGTCAAAGTCCAAGGCAAACACCCTGTGGCTGCCACTGGAATAACCGCCTTGTCACATGCACGTGAGGAGTATCGAGCTGCAGTGAAAAAACACAAGCATGATGTGCAGACCTTCCGTGCTCAACGATACATGCAGTTGTGCACACAAAAGGCCACACTTGCAGAAATCTTTTTGGCCAAATGCCTGAGAAAGAACAAACCTGGCCTACCAGATATCATGATGGATGTTGCAGGCAGCCGTCTTGAGCGAGCAGCTGTCCCCGACAAAGCAGCAACTTACATTGAAAACATGCAGGAGCTCACACCCACAGCGGATCTGCCTCATGGTGCGTTGGTTGAATGCCAATGTTTGGAAACACGAAGCCTTTTACGTACCTCAGTGGACAGGTCTCCTGCAGCATTTGTCCTTGATGAAGATGTGATGAAAAAAACATTGCACCAACTTGATGTCGCCGCAGAATGCAGGGGACTGCCTTATGCAGCTCTGTTGGTGCAATCCCATGCATTTTCAATGGATTTGGCTGATGCATAGATTGGCCATCACCTTGGGCATCACCACTAGGTTGTGGACAAAGCAGGACCTTTATCACTCCCTGAAACCTGGGCGTTCACCACAGGATCTACAAAGCTACAGGGTGATTGGCCTGAGCTCTGCGCATGGACGGCTTCAAGAAGAACTTATCTGTCAACTTGAGCCAAACCTTTGGGAGCACACTGGCTCGTTCCAAGAAGGCAGGTCCCAATGTTTCATCGTCGTTGCAGCTGATCTTTGTGTTGCAGCTCTACGTGCTGCCAGGCAACTGCCGTTTGGGATATGTTTTTGTGATCGAAAGGAAGCCTTTGACACCCAATGGAGTGCATCTATGCTCCTCAAGCTTGCGGACAGCATGTCAGAGCCCAGGTTATGGTGTGTTGCTGATGACTTGCTCTCTTCTACACGATTGAGCGTGGTGAAAGCAACAGCCCGGTCTCGATGGTTTCGTTCAAAAGTTGGGGTCATTGAGGGACGAAAGCTCTCTCCTGTTGAGTTTTGTATTGGACAGTCTATGCTTCAGGAGACTGCCACCGCTCACTTGTGGGGCCTGGGGCTTGACCCGCCAGCTGAAGCAGTTGCAGCATATCACATGTTCAAAGATGGCTCGGCTGGTCAGTATGATGTCTCAACCATTTTGGCTTGGCTTGAATTGGTGCAGTCAGGGTCTTTGTCATGGCAGGATGGGATGCGTACAGCACCTAATGACACCATCAGATTGGCTCTTCTGGATGCAGCTAGCTCGTTGTCCAGACATGTGCGCTCCTTTGTGGATGATACAGGGGTCCCCGTTGGGTCTCATGGCCATGCCTATGCAGCTTTCAAGGTTTTGGAGGAAGTGGCGGCCCTTGAGCAGTATTTATACAAACCAGGGAAGAATCATGTGGTGGCATGTGGGTTTCCTCAGCGTGCCCCTATTCCTCTGCAGGGCTTTATGGCTGAGTGCACGGATTCATCTGTTCAACTTGGTTGTGCTTTGGATTCTCGATTTGATGGAACTGCTCACTTGGAGTTGATATTGTCGCGTGGCCCATGGAAAATGATCCAAGTGCTGCATGAGTTGATGAACCTTGGCTTGCCATTTACAGCTCTCCGCGCCTCTTTGCTGAATCGTGTACTGCCGGCAGCAGCGTTTGGTATAGAATTGGTTGTGCACGTGAGTGGCTTTGAAAAGAAGTTGAACTCACTTCAAGTTTTTTGGTTTCGAAAGGCGTTGGGGTGTGGTGCCATCCCTCGTATAGTGCTAATGCGCGAGCTTGGCATTGTCGATCGCTTGTCAGCCTTGGCGTGGACTCGTGCAATCTCTCTTCGCAGACGGTCCAAGGTGGATCCAAGATACAGACAAGAAGATGCCATCATGAACTTGGCTGCGTCTGAGCCTTCTTCATGGTCTGCCGCCGTGGAGTTCCAAACTCATATCCTGCAGCTTCCGCCGGCACCTTCAGAGCTTTTCTCGTGTGAGCTTTTGTCTACCCAGCGCAAGGCCAAATTGCGCCACCATGTGCAGCTGGTGATTCAGCCTGCTGTCCGTTCTTGGGAAAGCAAGCAGTGGCAGCAATTGCCGCGCAATCAGCAGCATTGGGCACGCTACAGCTTTGATGCTTGGACACTAGCAGATCTGGATCATTGCGAAATTGCGATCCCAGCGGCACAAGCTTGGGCCCAGCTCAAGCTCCATGGTTTCTTATTTGATGGCCAGAACGTTCCACGAGCTCAATGCTCATTTTGCAACAAGGATGTGCTTGAGTGCACCTCACACCTGTTTTTCGACTGTTTTGGGACCTACAAATTGATTGGGCACCTTTTGGATTCTGCTGATGAGACCACCAGACTTCATGTGGGGTCCAACCTGCCGGATGTCACCAGTGTCCTGAAGTGGATTGACGCTGTGTGGAAACTCCAACGCAATCGAAAGATCTAAGACTAAGAGAGCTGCCTTCCGCGGAAAAAATGCATGCAGCAACCCAAATTTTGACTTGCAGTGTCAGCAGACGTGTTTGTTGCCATTGACATGTCAGAATCTTCATGCTGCTGCAGTGAATGATTTCATTTCGGTGTTCAAGTGTTTCTGTTTGATCATGGAAGCTCGCAAGGTATCTGTGTCAGCGCAGGTGCCTACGCGTTTATTTATTTATTTTTAGTTTATTTTTGGGGTTTTTCTTCCTCCTTCTCGCGCCTCGTTTATCGCTTTTGTCGTTTTTCCTTCCCTGGGGGTTTTGGCACTTGAGGGAGGGACTTTGTTGCTATTGCTCAGTTGTTTGCTGCTTTCATGGTGCTGGGTGGCTTTGGTTATTGTCCCGCCTTCGAAGGTGTATTTATGCTACAGAGCTGCGCTAATTGTGACCTTCCAGCTCCTTGGCTTCTTCTTTCCAGCCCAGTTGGATCCTGAACCCGACAACAAGAACTGCCCTTCTATGGTGCAAACACAACAAGGTCCGTCCCAGCCCTTGGCTACCCCTGACCCTCACCAATCATAGTAGTTCTGTGGTTGTGTGTTGTGTTTTGGAACGCCTCTGGGTTTCGGGCTGCCGGGGACATCTTGGGTAAGCAGCGGAAGGGTAAGGGTGCTCTCTTCATCCTGGGCTGCCGCGCTTTCCCTATGTTTCAGCACAGTGAACTCCGGTAGTCATGTGCTAGGTCCCAGTGTTTCACGCTGAGACTGAATACGCGAGAAAAAAAAAATCCTGGCACGATTCTTCGCAGGGGGGCCGAAGTGGGGATACAAATTAAATTGTTGAACTGTATATTCGGACCAGTGAACAATCACATCCCAAATTCTAAATAAATTCCGTGAACTGTTTGCAACAAAACTGTGTGGAGAGAATGGTGTTGCAAATTGATTACCCTCGTGATATGACATGATATGTGCCAGCATGCTGCATACCGTCAATGCGGTTTGATGGGAGGCCGTGCTGCATGAATCTGTGCAATCATTCTTTTACTGAAAGAGGTTCAGGTAGGCAGCAAACAGGCGCCGAAAACTAGTGATTTGTTTTTTTTGAACGCATTTGTTTAAGAACGGTATTGCCACAGGAGTCATGAGAACTTAGCTTTTGAAGATGCTTTAACATACCCATGAAATCATGTGCGTCTGAAAATAAAAATTGTTGGTTGATGAACAAATTTAGGGAAACAACGACACCAACAAAGGCAGCAACTTACACCCAAAAAAACGCATACTTAGTGCAATGTCATTCATTTCAAACACAAACATCGAAACTATTCAACAACTGGGAAAACTGGAAAAATCAAGTTCAAATGTGTAAGTAAGTTATATTTACCCTTTTTACTCCATAGTTTCCATTTCAACATTTACAAATCCTTTGCACGTGATTTATATTCAACAGTTGATATCGTGTTTTGGGTAACTTCGAAGCCTTTACAATTATACCATAATGTCAAAAAAAAATTATGCGCGTTTTCCAAACAGGTCGAAACGGTTCTGACGTTTTTTCTTGTTTCCAACCAAAACAGGTAAAAACAGTTCCGACGGTTTTTCCCTGTTATACTTGCAAAGCAGGTTGCTGAAACGGTTTCAAGCGGGTTTTAACCTGTTGCGGATTAAAGCATTGCTGATCTTGCTGTTGGGATTTTGCACTCAGCTCTTCCTGGCTGTCCTGTGGGACGGTAAAAACGCGCGGAAAATTGAGCCTTGATGGATGGTGCCAGAACCTTTTTTTTTCCGTTTTTTTTTTAATACCAGGTTTTTTTCTTCAAAAAAAGGATTTGGAGTTGTTTATCGAATGTCAAAACCTAAATTCAAAAAACATTTTTACTGGGCAACTTGGTTTGGAGATGGAGTGGATCACAAAGCTAAAATCCTCTCCAGGGCTGGCTTCCAGCGTGGAAACATCCAACGTAGAAACCCATTCTACCACATTGTTTAGTCTGGAGAAAAGGTGAATATTTGCCAGGCAGCAGTGGAAGTATTGCATCACGCAATTAAATTTGCAGGATTCATCACACCAACCCATATTCCCAAAATGTACAGTCGAAATCATGTTTCATGAAACATACCAAACATATAGTTAAAGGAGTTACACTGCTATGCGCTTGCGGCGTGACATGAGGCAATCCACATACTTGAGAAATGTCTACATGTGGGTACTTGTGGCATGTTACTACGTAGACTTTGGAACGGTCTTAAGCCATCATCAACCAAAGGCCACAGATAGGATAGTGTAATATAGTCTAGTCTTGTCTGATATGGTATGGTATACTATAGTCTGGTATGGTAGAGTAGAGTAGAGTATAGCAGAGTAGAGTATAGTAGAGTAGAGTAGAGTATGGTATAATTTAGTTTCATTTTTACAGGAAAAAGTGGTGATTATGCAATGATAACTGTTAGCAAACTTGCTAGTACCTTTGGATTTGCAACTTTCCCCATGGCAAATCTACATAAATCTACTACTTAGGGAATCTATGGGGAACATCTTTTATTTTTCGGTGGTTCCTTTAAACAAATCCATGGTAGGTGCTAGTTAAAAATTGATTTCCGGTTTTCTACTGTATCGCCCTGCCTGCTGAAGCAATGCCGTGTGCCACATCGGTTTGTCTTTTTTAATCCACGTACGGAACCCTTTTGTCCTTCGCATTTTTTTAATGTGAACTTTCGGTTTCATGAATATTGAATGACAGTGATATGATCGTCGAATCACACTTCGTAGCAAAAGCAAGGGACAAATCATGTGTAGCTACAATGCACTAACCGCATTAGCACTCATCAGCGCATAATTATTGATTAATTATGCACAATTGCGGCCCAGTGATTTTTGGAGAGGGAAGTAGCATGACAAGGGAATGCACCAACCATGGTCTCTGCCGTCGTATGCTACCGCAGCATTCTTTCGCAACCAAACATCACACATGTCATATGTGATCATATATATCATATGATCACATGATCATTTGACCACATGATTGTACGAACAAGAAGGGACAGGCGGAATGTAGGGGGGGGTCAGCATTCCAATAGTAAATTTTTGGAACCTTATGGCTGGGATGGAAGCGAAGGAGGAGAAGCAGAAGGAGAAGGAGAAGGAGAAGGAGAAGCAGAAGGAGAAGCAGAAGGAGAAGCAGAAGGAGAAGCAGAAGGAGAAGCAGAAGGAGAAGCAGAAGGAGAAGCAGAAGGAGAAGCAGAAGGAGAAGCAGAAGGAGAAGCAGAAGGAGAAGCAGAAGAAGAAGCAGAAGGAGAAGCAGAAGGAGAAGCAGAAGGAGAAGCAGAAGGAGAAAGAGAAGGAGAAGGAGAAGGAGAAGGAGAAGCAGAAGGAGAAGCAGAAGGAGAAGCAGAAGAAGAAGCAGAAGGAGAAGCAGAAGGAGAAGCAGAAGGAGAAGCAGAAGCAGAAGGAGAAGGAGAAGGAGAAGGAGAAGGAGGACAACAAAATTGGAGTTGCGGAAAAAAAATCCACTATTGCCATGCCTGGTGCAGGTTTGTTATTGCTATTCTGGGGCTTGCAAAGGGGGTACCCTTTGTGGACCTGTTTTCTTGTTTTTTTAAATACGGGTTTTACAAGGAAATCAACTGTTTGGTAATTGGATCAGATTTCTGGAATCTAAGCTTTTGCTAATCAAAAAAGAAAAAGATTTGCTTTACTTGACTCTTTTGGCAATACTAAAAGTGAATGGAGCTAATTGACTTTTAGTATTGGAGAAAAATTGGAGTTGCGGAAAAATGTTTCTACTATTGACAAAATGTCACTATTGGCTAGACAACATTATACTTCATGTGGAACATGTATAATACTTGAGGCTTATCATGGCAATCCATGTATGCACGCGCTTACTCAGTGGGTTTCAACTGAAAAGTTCGTTTGTTTCTGGGGGGGTCTTGCGTCGAGATTAAGGTTTCTTCTGGTGCCTACGGGCGGACGCAAGGCACACAATATTAAAATGTAGCCATGCGCGAAAAACTTCACTGACTGGGGCTGTGCCAAAAGACAGTGGGTGTGTTTCGTGTCCGGACAAAGAGAGATTTGAATGCAAAAGGTTTGGAAAGACGGAATAGGTTGTGAAAACTTCAAAGGATGCCAAACGGAATAAGACCTGAAAATTATATAGCAATTGCTAAACTACCAACAATTTTTTACGTCAGGATCCCTGATTTAAACAAACCAGACTTGATTCTAACGTAGTATGTGTTGCCAAATCTTAAAATATGGATATTAGACAAGCATGCGTGCATTGCATCCACGCATTTGTCACCCAGATGTGTATCAAGCCGGCAACGTTCACATCAAACATTCGCGCGCCAACAATTTGCAGATTGTGAAAGACGCATTGACATGTGTTTGGTCAGTGCATGTAAATGTATTCTTGTCCGTTCATGAACAGCGCATTCACCTGACAAATTTGTTTCAAGAAAAATATTGAACCTCGTTTTGGTATTGTCCATGGGGACGTGCTTACCAAAGCATCATAACTGTCAACCCGAAAGTGAATGGTTTCGTATCGTTTCGCATCGCGGGGCCATGGGCGATCGAGACCATGAGTGGGATGAGGCGTGGTGGGCGGATTGAATCCCGATGCCGGGTTCTTCGGCAACAAACATTGTGTCAATGCCAGCAGATGATCTGCCTCTTTCGCCTTCCGAAAACAGTGCCACAGATAGACACGCTTCGAAAATTGCCCCGTGAATGCAGGCCGCGTGCATTGTTCGACTCCGGGGACGCCCCTTGGCTTGCAAAGATGTATAGTGACGGACAACCACTTAGAACATCACTTGGAAAACGCAATTCTCAATCTGCGCAACATTTTTCGCAGCGTGGGGCGTGGGTTCAGGAAAAAACACTTATAATTTATAACATCCAACAAAAAATATCAAAAAATCACGTTTGAAATATCACTTGTGCACATGGCGATGTTCTAAGTGCAGGTTTGCTCTATTACAAAGCATGGAAGATGCAAGTTTGCTATACCGTCCAAAACGCAGGTGGATAGAGAGTGCTTCCTGCAGAACAGAATGTGTGGGACATGTGTTGGACAAATCATGTTTTCAGCCGTGTCCCGGAAATCTCCTGGGATGTATGCGAAGGTGGGTGGTTGTTTAATTTCCAATTATTTCCCTCAAACGGGCAAACCGTGAGAACATCAGACCATTTTTTCCCCCATCAAAATGTATATTTTTTGTACTGATGTTCTAATTGTTGTATTCTTGATTTTCATGTTTTAAGCCTAAAACATCCCAGCCAGGATTTTTCGTGATGTTCTTAGTGTGCATTTTTTGATTTAGAACACGTTTGATGTTTTAGGTGTTTGTCCGTAAGTATATTTCCGGTCATTTTTTTCAATCCACGTAGCGTGAAGTGAACAAAAAACAAACATCCGGGATAGTCCGAACAAAAAAACAAAAGAAAACAATTTTGATGTCAAAATTGCCGGTCGTATGCAGCCAGGATGTTTTGCCACGGCTGCGGGATTTGGTGATGCGATGCCCGCCGCGAGCTGAGATCGAAGGGACTTTGACAACACCCTGAGTCTGTTTTTTTAGTAAATTTAGTAGTCGATGAATTTACGTAATTTTTTGGATTTACTAGCCAAAATTTACTCACGATTATAGTTTAAAAGTAAAGTAAATTAATTTGATGTTCAAAGTAAGTTTATTTAGTTTGGAAAGTAAATTGATTTAGTTTGTAAAGTAATTTCCCCCCCGCAAAAAAAACAATAAATTTTGATGTTTTTTTAATTCTATTTCATGGTTACTTGTGACTTGTGGACATGTGACCATGAAATTTTCATGAATGACATGTGTTTCATGTGGTGCATGTGTTACATTATTTGCATGTACATGGATGCAGTTGGCCACTTACCTGAGGCACTGTTTGCCACAGTTTTTGTTGTAGTTATTGGGGTGCTCAAAATTTTCTTCGCCTCTTCATCATCAGCAATCCCGGTGTGGATCCTGGACCTCTTCCCAAGAAATATGAACGGAAAATCATGGAGCTGTGGACTGGGGAGAGGAGTAACTGCCACTTTTATGGCTTTTGCTACAAAGACAGTCGACCCAGGGAGTTTCAGGTTTCTTGTCTGTGATTGGCTCACTGCATGTTTGTGGTTGACACATGTGGTTGATCAAGCAGAAGAGTGAATGTGACAAAGGATGCACATCATGAGGAGAATGAGATTACATGAGGCCCATGGCACTTACATGTGTTACATGTGGCAAACAGTATCCCTCCACAAACAAACATCTTGTGAGAACACTGTCGGTGGCTGTGTTGAATGCATCATCGTGACATGTCTCTCAAACTTTGAAAGGAAATCACTGAACATGAGGTCAAATTCTGAAGATTGTTTTCCTGAATTTTTGATGAGTTGCTGATGAAGTTTTGATGCAGTTTTGAAAACTGCATCAAAATGATGCAGTTTTGATGCAGTTTCACATGAAAAGTGATGCAGTTTTGTTAACTGCATCAGAACTGCATCATGTTTTTCTGTTGAAAATTTTAACATTTTTTTCATCACAAAAAATGAAAATTTGAAGACCAAATGATTGATTGGAAATGAACATCATAGTCACCAGTAAGTTGATTTCATGTCATCATTTCTCCCAAGTATCATCAGCACAAGTCTCATGTAATGCCACAAGTAAAAGCTCTAGTGCACTTAACAGCAAACAAGTCTCCAGTAAAAGTAAAAAGTGTTTGCCAGTAAAGTAATTGCTTTACATCCTCAAGTGATGCTTGAACCAATTCACCTTTTTCCACAGAATTCTATTGATTCCAAAGGTGAAACAGTTGCACCCACATGGTCTCACAAGTAACAAGTATTACTTGAAGTATGCCTGTAGTCACATATGACAAATGTTTTAATTATTTGGTTTCAGTAGTTGTGAAAATCATTGAAATGCTTTTACCGATATGACCAAATCTCCAGTCACAGTGTGAGAACACTTCCATTGAAAGTCTTGAAAGAACTACTGCACACAAAGGATTCATTTTTTTCTGTCATAAAATTGTTGTAGTTAAGTATTAAACAACAAAAAATGTCAAAAATGCAAAACATGACATGATGCAGTTTTGACGCAGTTTTGATGCAGTTTTGATGCTGTTTCATTATTTCACTCCAATTTAGTTTAGTTGTAAAAACGTGTCAAAACTAAACTAAATTTATCAACTAAAGTAAATTCGCAGAAAAACTAAATTTACTAAAAAAACAGACTCAGGGCACAATGGGGCAACTGATGTCGTAGGACAAAATGAGTTTATTTCACCATGGGACCAATGACTCATCATCATGTGACTCATCATGTTTAAGATATTTTACGATGATGAGTCACATGATGTCGCTTTGGAATGTCATGGATGCTCAGAACCCAGCACGCTTCTTGCGTGGCATCCATGCTAGGTTAGCATGCGCTAAACAAACCGCTCCGTGAATGTTTGCCGACGCATTTGTCATTTGGTCCGGTTATGTGTCACCAGTGTTATTATTTGGTTTCTTGATTTCACGGGTCACGGCCATGCAACACGCCCAATGGCCCAGGTGTGCTGTTCTCGAAGGGATTCGTTGGAGTGTTGTTTGCAAGGCATGCATCTTGTCGTGTGTACTTCGTGATGTAACTCCGAAAGGGTGTGTCTGACACTTGGCAACTCCAGAATTTGATCATTCATCATCGACGTGCTTGACAAATCTTGACGAACGAAAATTGTCCACCCTCATGGACAAGTTACATGGACAAATTGCACGGAAGGGTTGTGTAAACATGTTTAATTAGCTACAAAACGTTTCAATAGAAAATGCAAGGCGTAGCCAGTGGATTTGGGGACATTTTCTATAAGGCAAAATCATATAATTAAATATTTTGCTTTAGGGGTGTGAGTATACCAGATCGTACCTCGTGATTTTCATTGATCCCTGCGCAAAACGAAAGTAGCACATGATGAATGCCAGTTTTTCGACCGTTGATCATGTCGCCTGCGCAGGTCTACACTGACCGGTACCAAGGAGGGCACGGGCCTCAGATCATGTGATCAATAGTTCAGCTAGTTGCACGCAGGCGGAAGCAGAATCAGGTAGTTGCGGACTTTCGTTTGGTTCGCGCCGCAGTTGTGCAACCCGAGTTTTTGGCTTTGTCACGCTCCGATTTGTTGTCATTATAGCGGTACCGCTACGTAGCGGCTCAGGTGAGAAAAGTAATGCCAAATTGCCAGGGAATGTCGAAGTATAAGAACCCTAGAACGTGTTTGTGCACCATTAAGATTTGCATGCCGCGAGAAAACACACTCCCACTAAAGGTTCGGCCCATGTGTTCAGGCCAATCGGTGCCAGCACTTTGGATGTTTAGATCCCAGCTGATTTTGTTTGGCGGTGAGGATGGTGGTGATTCATGTTTTTCAATGTTCTGAATACCGTACTAAGGGCCGCTGGGCAAGACCATAGTACATTATCTGGTTTGGCGGTTTCATGCTTTCGTTCCAAAGTGCTTGAGATGCTGACGACGAAAATTGGTAGTTGATTCTAGGTATTGGCTGGTTGAAAGCGCCAACCGGCACCATAACTGAGGCAGCCAAGAGCAGCTTGGCAGACCTCCTGGTGTTTGATGACAGCGTGCAAGGACTGCTGCGCAGAGAGCAGTTCAAGTGCAGATCCAAGCTGCCAGTCTTGCCCAGCCTGCTGTGGTTGCGGCATGGCGTGTGCACAATGGGGGTTGGTGACACCGGGTTCCTTCATTGACTTCGGCATTTCGGTCTTTGGTTCTCGTAAAGTCCATGCGAACAGAAATCCACATGTACTATTTTTTGGGAGAGTTTTTTTTTGCGACAGTAACAGGGTTTTTTTCTAACAGTAGCAACCTTACGAGAAAGTCTGTGTTTTTTTTGCGACAGTCTCCACGGAGAAGAGTTTTTTTTTGCAACGGTTCAGCGAGGTTTTTTTGCGACGGTGTCCTGCGATGAGGGTTTTTTGCGACGGTTCAACGGTTTTTTTTGCGACAGTTCAACGTTTTTTTTTGCGACATTTCAGGAGGGTGAAGATGAGGAGTGGGTGGTATAGTGTGCACCGTAGTGGTAGTGGTGCAACATATGATCGGTAGTAGCCGGGTAAGGGTAGATAGTGGGTGGCGGAGGAGGAGGAGGTGGAGGAGGAGGACGAGGAGGAGTCATCGAGGCGGTTGGCGCGAGGACGAGGAACGAGTGAGAGCGACGAGGGCCGACGATGACGACGACGACGACGACTCCGCCGACGACGACGCCGACGACGACGACTCCGACGACGACGACGCCGACAACAACGACGCCGACGAGCTGCGCTTGTGTGCTTTGATGGTGCTTTTGTTGCCTCCTTTTGTGATATTGTGGGAGAGGTGGCGTTGCGCAGCTGCGCGTGGCGGTGCCTATAAACAAGTGGGAGGGGGGTGCAGGGGGGAGGGCGCAGCGTCTCCTTTCGCAGGGCGTTCCATATTTCCACGAACGAATGTTGATGTTGGTTGACGGCATTTGATGTTTATATAAAGCGTTGTAGAATCTAGCCGCGACAGTTCAGGAGGGTGACGAAGAGGAGTGGGTGGTAGTGTGCACCGTAGTGGTAGTGGTAGCAATGGCGCAACCTTGTCGGTAGTGGCTGTGGTATGGACCGTGGCCGTAGTGGGCGTAATGGTAACGGTAGCAAAGGTGCGTAGTGGTAGTGGTCGCAGAGGTGCAACATGATCGGTAGTAGCCGGGTAAGGGTAGATAGTGGGTGGCAGACAGTGAGTAGCATCACTGGCGCAGAATAGGGGGAGGGACGATGCCGCCAAGCTGAGGTTGTGTTCTTTGATGGTGCTCGCCTTGCCGTGGCAGAGAAGCTCAGTACCACCTCGAGTGGGAAGACAAGAGGCGCTCATAGACCTTGACTTGTTTGTGTGCTGTTGTGGAAGAGATGGTGTTGCGGATGTTGTGCACGAGGTGTGGAGTGTGGTGTTGCGCAGCAGCGCGTGGTGCTGCGTCTAAAACTAGTTGCGGCGGATCGAGATTGCAAAAAACGCCGCGCCTCCTTTCGCAGAGCCAGGTACTAGTTCTACCAGCTGGTAGTAGTAGTAGTAGTCGTCGTCGTCGTCGTCGTCGTCGTAGTAGTAGTAGTAGTAGTATAGTAATAATAGTAGTAGCATTATTATTCTTAGTAGTACTAGCCGTCGGTGTCGCAATGCCTGTCTCTCCGCTGCCCGTCGCGAAAAACACCACTTCCCATCGCAAAAAACCCTCACTATTGGTTCACCGTCGCAAAAAACATCCCTAGCCGTCGTAAAAAACCCCTCTGAACCGTCGCAATAAGCCCTCTGGAATTCCCCGTCGCAACAAAAACCCTCTAGCATTGCACCGTCGCAAAAAAACCCTGTTACGGTCGCAAAAAACCCGAAGCCCTCCTCGTGCAGCACCATCTCACTTTTTTTTTGGCCTTGTTGGCACGATGTTTTTGACAAACGCAGATCCAATCATCATCAAAGTCATCCTCATCGGGCCGTGTCTGCCATTGACATTGTTAATATGTTGCGCGTTACTTGCAGCTGTTTTTTTTGGGCTTGAGCTGAGAGTTAAAAGAACAAATGAGATGGAATTGTGACATGAATCATGATCAAACCAGGGCCACCAGGGTACATGTCGGGTCTGGCATTGGAAGGGATATGTCAAGGAACACAAGTGAAAGTGAAAGCAAATATGCACATAACCTGGAGCCTAGAGCAATTCCTCGACTTGGATGTGCAACACTCAATTGACTAGGTGGTGTAATGACCCAGGTCACGAATTGGGATACTGGGGATACCTCAGACTCAGATATACACAGGTAGATTTAGTTATAATTGGGTTATTTCACAGGGGGATGACTTCCTCACCCAACCTGATCCACCATTGTTCCCAGAGAAAATGGCAACTTATGACAATTTCCACGACAAGTGGCAACAACTATAGCAGCTCAACGGGCAACAAGGTGCATTCAATCAAATTAGAATTTTGCCTTGCAAACTATGCAGTTGATGGGTTTGATGATCGAAATGCCCTGCAGCAGGCCAAAAAAGTTTCCGAGTCATCTTCACAGAATTCCATGTCATCGCGCTCCTGACATTTGGCTTCAACAAACTCAGAACACGCGCGCCTTGGACCGCGCTGGCTGATGCGTTCTGATGCTGCAATGCGAATGCGCAGGTGCGATCTTTGAACACGCACCAGAGCATTTGAGTTTGGTATGACAACAGTGTACCGTCAAATTTGATGGTGAATCAGCATTTTCCCTGGTAAAATAGCAGATTGTTCCTTTTAATTATTCAATTTCAGACGCACCCATCACGCAACATATTAAAATCAATATCATATCCCCATAGTAATTAGATGTGTGATATCCCGAATCCCATTATATGCCCAGGATGGCTGGTTATATGCCCCCGTTCTAGGTTGGTTGAATGAAAATTACATAACCATATAATGGTGTTTTCCCCATGGCACATTGCAATTTATTGGGTCATTGGATTGGCTTCAGGGAAAACATTGGCCACCATCCCCCCTCTATTTTGAGAAACCGTGGTTCCGGCTGAGTTTTTTTCCCGCAACGAACTGATTGGTCAAATCCAGCGTGGCTGGCCGGGGCCAGGTGGTGGAGAAGTTTCACTTGCCTTCTGCTGGCGGCCACCGCAGCCATTGTTCAACAGGCAACGCAGCGGAGCCAGGGGTTGTCGCCGTTGGGAACCTGGTTTCGCCCGGCAAGTCTGGGAAGGGTTCATCAAACGGAATGCACCTGGAACATCATGGGCACATGTTTGTAAATGATATACTTTCGACGCACTGTCAAGGAAATGGTTGGTTCATTGGTTCTGTAGTGTTTTAACATATTGTTTTCAATCACGGTCCATTTCCATCCTTGCGCGGCTGGAAGAAGAGGAGTCAGCTGCCATTGGGGCGCTTTCAAGGTTTCACCATCGTGTTTCTATACCAGCAGGTGCCCAATCCTTAGCTAACTCCAAACACTGTTGGCTTTATGGCACCTGGTAGGTATATCTAGCCATTCAGGGAGGGAGTAAACCAAGTCATGGAGGGAGAGGCCGTGGCCCATCTTGTATCTCTGTCCGCCGCCTAGGCCTCGCCAGAGAATTTTCTGACCTCATGCGGCGTTGCTCCGAGGTGGGGGCCGCGGACCAAAGACATCAGCCCGACAAACATCCCAATGATCTGATCTCAGGTTGATGAGCTATTGCATTTTTTGTGGATCATCTAAGTTCATGGTGGTTGATGACATGATATGACATGTGATGATGTTGCATACACTTTCCGCAACATCCTCCTCCAAGTGCCCGATAGAACAGGGATCTAGTTCAATTGGCTGGCAAAAACAGCGTGGATCTTACATCGTGTTCATCAAGATGAGATCTATGATAACCCATGCAAAATTCAGAGGGTTCAACTCCCCTTAGATGTGGGATGGTATTAAGAATCGACCAAGAACTATGTTTCCCTGCCTTTTTGTGTTCTGCGACTGCGCCATGATCAGAGTTGTACCAGTATTGGGGGCGTGTCGTGCCACAATTGAGAGGGAGCTCAGAATAGCCCATTCATAAGGATTCCCTTTTTCAATGATTTGATAGCCTTCTAACAATACAGTATTGATAACCCACTGATACGGATTCCCCAGGTTGTGTTGGGATGACCAAAATCCATAATATCACACCCTCTGCCAATGTATATAGAAACGTTTACTATAGAAAAAAGATGCGCCAGCAGAGACCCCAGATAGCCGCAGCCAAGAAAACCGTGGGCTGCACTCCAAAGATGCAGCGCCCTGAAGCGGCACCCTGCAGCGCCACCCTGAAGCGGCACCAGCAACCAAGTTCCAAAGCGCAAACAGCACTCTGACAGCAGCACCCAGCCGCACTATCTCTTATATTTGAACTAAGAACCCCGATGGCTTCGCTATTTGGGGAAAACGTTTTAAATAGCTACTGTAGTGTATACATGGAAATTTTCCATGGCAACCGCTTACATTCCCACAGGGCATGCCATGCAACCTGGCCATAGCAGACACCACCAGGTGCATTGCGAGACGTGCTGCGCGTGCGAGTGCTCCGCCCATGCCAACTGTGGAGGAACTCGATGACATGTACCCAGCCGCTGGGGCCATGGCGGGTTTGGCGTATGTTCAAACATGTTGCCATTGTTTCCACAGGGCTGTTTTGAAACAATCGCAAGTTTGTTAAATACAGTGACTGGCATTCACTCTAAGCGAATTCCATTTCAATGGCTTTTGGTTCGGTTTCATCAGGTGCTTGGTGGTTTCCCGAATGACTTGCAGATTGTGGGGATGGGTTGAAGCCACCATTCTATATTATATATTTGATTATATAGTTATATATATGTGGTGATCGATCTAAAAGTCCTTGTAAGGAGTTTTAATTGCGAAAGCCGTGCATGTTATGTTGGAAACCCCCTTAAGTTTTTTTTCGAGTTCGCGAAAGTAACATGTTTTTTCGCGAAAGTTTCGCGAAAGTTGGATATATATTATAATCATTATGTAAACGGCTGCCACCCACTGTCGCCCGGGGTCCGGCAGGAGAAGGGCACTAGAGAATTTCGGTTTGGTGCTTGTGGACAATCACACCCTTCATAGGTAGCAGCTGAGCCCAAAGGCGAGGCTTCGCGACAGCCAAACGCCATGGTCCTGAAGCACATCCTTGCATGCCGCTGTCACTGCCTAATGATGCTTTTTGAAGTCCCAAGAAGCAAGCTCCAAATGCAGCAGCCAAGTTTCCAAAAGTGAGGCTTTGCGAGAGCCAAACACCAAGGCCCCTGGTGTTCGCTTTTCCTTCGATGCACCCCCTGCTCATGGCCGGGGTCTGTGAATAGGGATGTTTTCGCGAAAGTTCCGCGAAAGTTATGCGAAAGAGCGGGCGAAAGTCAAAGTGCATGTTGAAGGGGGTGGGCCAGTAAACCTTGCCAAAAAAACTTAGTCAGCAACAATCTGCACTGAGAAGGGATCCCGTGATGCTAGCTGCATGTTTAAAGGGCTCTCAAGAAGTGATCCGTGATTCTCTGGCGTAATTTGGCAGGTGGTGAAAGAATCTTCATAAGAGGTGTTGTTGGCCAACATGGGCCCCGCGACAGATAAACATGGAGTTCGCGAAAGTTTCGCGAAAGTAAAATTTTTATTCGCGAAGAATGGCCGTTCCCGGATAAAGGAATTTTGATCAAAACCCATATTGTATTGTATATATATATATATGTTTAATCAGTCAGTGTATGATAGTGTATGTTTATTCACCCAACAACATCCCTGACAATTTTTGCAAGAATATATCCAACATATTGTGGTAGCGGGCCCAAGGACCAAAGGCCATAAACAAGGCAACCGGTTGAGTCGCCGCCCTTGTAAGGGTGACAAACTTGAAATCGAGATTTTCGAGGCTAAGGGACACAATGCTGCCATGTGTGGGACTTGTCGAAAAATCTTTGCAACATGGACATTCATGTCGATTGGCAAGCGTGTGACTCAAGTTCAAAAAATTACAGTTCGCCTGCGGTGTGAAAGTATGTACAAAATCATTAATTAGGAATTTAACGGAATTTTTGATTTTCAAGTTTCCCATGCAAACATACCCCAGATCATCCATCAAGCATCAGGGCCCTGTGTTTTACTCGTCAAGAACGTTATCACACCCCCCCACCCCACCCTCCCGTGTTGACCATAAGAGAGCATGTGCAACATGTTAACTACGTAACGCATCTTGCAGGAGCCTTAAGACATCCAAACCCTAAATTCAATTCTTGAACCATCATTTTCGCAACCTCCATCTTTGAAATTTGCAACCGTTCCAGGGGATCGTGAATGGCACATCTCAAAATAAGCAACCCTTCCAAGGGCGGCGAATCAGCCGCATGCCATAAACAACTCTCCATTTAGGCCAGACAGTGAGCACAATTATATATAAGTATACCAAAACCATGCAATGACTATACCCAAAAAAACACAAAAAAGGTGCACGCTTTTGGTTTGACCAGTTTGACCACATTGACCTGATTGGTGGTTTTGAGGCGTTTCTATTGAGATCGTTTTCCCATGCATAAAAATGCGAAGATGATTGTTTAACAGCACAGCTGCCACAGAGTTTATAATTTTGGGACGGTGATTTTGAAATAAAGTACCCCTCGAATCAAATCACTATTCGTTCCGGGGCCCGCAACATAACATTTGTTAGTATTTGTTACGGGGCCCAAAAAATGATTTGATTTGATGTGTCCGTTATTCTAAAAAATCCTCATCCCGTTTCGACCTGCAATCGGGTACAACAAAGGATTATCCTGTTAATATGTTTACAATGCCACAGGTATTGGCAATAATGATTTGCGATTGTCCTTTAAGATCCTTTAATCATTTAGTAATTTCAAGGTACTTGCAGCATTTGCGGTGATCCACCTTTCTTTGGTTTGGAATAATCCTATCACAGTTATGTTTGATGGGTTTTGATTCAGTGTGCTTCTGCCCCTGAACGGTCCCAAGCAGCAAGGAACTTGGTCGGAGAGAAGTTGCTGTCTTGGCCAAGGGTGAAAATTGGGCCGTGGTTTACAATCCTTCTGGTGCTGTGGCGCATTGGCACAAAGAACTATACAGGGAAGAGAAGAAAGGCCAAACTTGAGAGCGCAATGGGGTGAAAGGTAATGAGCCGTTATGTGCTTCACTGTGACGAAGCAAGTGGGCTGGATGGTTTGAGTTTTGTACGTATGATTGTGGTTTCCCTTGGGGAAAAAGCAGCGCTGTGCCAGATGCCAAGGAAAAACAAGGTTGAAACTCTCAGCGGTAACTCGGTTCGGAAGTTTCTTCTCTTGAAAGCGTACTCATGGCAGTTGCAGTGGATCACATTTCCCAATGATACAGCCTTATTCAGCAGAAATCTTCCAAACAAATGCCCAAACATTTGGTTATTCACTAGACATCTCATGAATTCTTCAGTTTTCTCACCATTTTATGTTGGTTAATTCACCATTTCTGCTGGTTAAATCCGAAAACTCCAGCCCTTTTTTTGGGCTGAGAATTTCACCGCAGGCGGTACCCTGCTGGGCCGTGCCAAACGCACGCTGCGACGCCCGGTGCATTTGGTGGGTCGCTTGGATCGCTCGGTCAGCGGTCTTAGCCTGCTGGCCTTTGACCCTGAAACTGCTGAGGCCAGGGGCTGGTGTTGTGGATGGTGCTTGGGATAACCCCAAACTGCTGGATTAATCAATATTGGTTGAGTTTTCTTGCATTCATACTCGGAGCATGTCAAAACAGTAATGTTGGTGAATGGTGAAGTATAGGTGGTTACACTTCAAATTTTTGCACCATGATTGGGATTGCTGCGGAACATATTATTAATGCACAACAGTGGGGCTGCACATATCCACAACAGTGGAAGTATAGGGGGCTATATCTTCCCCAGATGCTGAAGAGTATCATAACTCATGAGTTTTGAATCCCATCGTTATAAGGGGTTGTTCATAGGCATATGGAAATTGTTCAAAAAAGGTTCAAAGATCGCAAGCATGGGTAAATGTCGGTCAGCAATGGGTTACCATGGGGTACCAAATAATGGAGGGCTGACACTAAACATTAACATGGGAATTGGTCAATACATTGGAGTGAATATAATATTATGCACTCCGGATGGTGTATCCCGAAAAAAACCCAACAGATGAATGGCTTATGATGGGAGCCCACACTGAACATGACATGGTCGTTTTGTAATCTTGTGAGCCCATTGGTGCTTCAGTTTTGAGCCATAGCTACCTTAGCCCCCGATACGCTCCACCCCTAGAGGCCCTTGAGACTGTAAACTTATAGGAAAATCATGTTATGCAAAAGTTCACCCAAATTCAGAGTACCATTCGTTTTGAAATTCTTAGAAAACATTGATTGATGAATCAGAGGGTCCAATTCCCCAAAAGCGGTAATTTGTTGAAGTAGAATGGCCCCCTCCAAATTGAAGTGCTCAGGAGGTTATTGTTTATCCGAGGTTGACATTAGCGAAGTTCAACAGGATGTTGGTAGCCAATAGCACCCAATCCACTTGCAAGGCTGGCAAGTTGGATATGCGTGAAGACACGCCGTGCCACCCAGAAGCTGGAATTGGGCACTGGATCTCTATAATGATCCATTGTCCACACACACACACATATATATACTATATACACATTAATTTTGCTTATATATATATACTTGAATATAGCTATATTTTTCAAACTGTATCTATACTATCTATATATCCATGTTTTGTAATTTGAATTGATTTATGGTTGACAACACCAGTAACATCACGTCTGCCAGCATTCCCCCGAGTTTTCCAGGCCCTGCAGTCGGTGAACGCTTCAAAGGTGTACTATGCGCTTTTCGGCTTCCGAGCGGTGAGTGAAGACGGAGGAGACCTTTAAGGTCCAGGGGTGGTGAAAGATAAGCAATATCGCACACACACACACACACGCGCATGCACAAATACACACACACATATATATATATTATACATAGTACAATACATATTTGTATATCATGTATGGCTAGACTCCTGGAGATGGCGATGGAGAGATATTATATATTTATAAAATTCAATGATGCTATGTATATATATTATTATATGATATGGTCATTTGCTTTTTTTTTCACTTTATGTTTTTTTTTGGCAGCCTGTGATGGCATACTCGACATATGAAAGGGTTTCATGACGGCAAATGACTGCTTATTCTTATTTCCATTTTTTGGAATCGAGCCAAGACTAAGTGTTATGATGTGATATGATGTGAACTCATGCATGGATCGTCGTGTCTTGACATGTGAAACTGCGATGTAATTTCACAGTTTGCTACGGAAAACCACCCATGTGTTTGTTTTTAGGTAAATCATCGAACGAACAGGGCATAACTGGGCCGTGGTGTCCAGCGAGGTCCCAGGTCGCGATGGATTTTTTCCCACCATCCCTGCGATGGGCCAAGGCTTTGCCGCAACAGTGGGGAAACTTTTCTTGATCGAGGCGGGCCTGTGCAGTGGGACATATTGATACATGTGGAGAGTGGGAAGAGTTTATGAAGATCTATAGAAAACTTTGGCCCTTCAAAGCCGCCAAGCCTAAAGCTCTTGATTGGTGGAACCTATCAATGACAGATCTCATGCAAGCCGTATCCGGGACTAATAACATTTTTTGATTCACGGATTAATGTATTTATATATATATATGTATATATTTTTTCTATGACATGCAAGTGTCTCACCCATGTTCAGGTATTGAACTATGATCGACGCCTTACGCCTTCACACCCGGACCCAGTTGAACCAGGTAAAAAAGCATTCAGAAATCTGAAAAGCCTGTTCCAGGCCGCAATCGTCCACAAAGAGGATCACTTCCAGCTGCAATGGGCAATGAAGGTGTTGCATAACAAAAGCGATGAAGAATTGGCAGCCCTTGCCTTTCGAGTATCTGGATGTCAGTTTGGAATAATCCATGTAATTACTGCGTTGCAAATCTTCCACAGAGAAAGTGTTAAAGATAGGAACATCCAAATACCCTGCAGTCTTTGGCCGTGCTACCAGAGTGAAAGAAGAAAAAGAGAATTGGCTCCCATGCAGTTTGAGAAAATCGAAGCAATCCGCATTTATCAAAGCCCATTGACATCAATGGCGATAGAACAAGGTCTGCATGTAGAAATGCGACTCAAGTATGGAAATGTTTGCGGACCTGAAGTGAGCACCAATGAACTTACACAAGCAAGCATCTGCAAGCAATCTTGTATCTGTTGTGCAAACTAGAACAGCTGACAATCTCTCAATTAGAGGATGATAAAAAAAGTAACAAGTTTACGTAAAGGAGACAGAACCAGGTAATTTTGTGCAGAGTGAACTGACAAGGTCCTTACAACAGGATCTCAGTATGCACCCTAGAATAACGCAACGAAGTGAGAACAAAAATTCAAAAAGGGCCAACAATAAAAAAAACGGTGTTTGTTGGATCAATGAAAATCTCAATTTTAGTACAAGTTTAGGTTGCAAATCACATAACACAGTACCATTGGAAAGCAACGTGATTAAATCTCAATTCAGATAGTACTTCAAAGAACTGTGGGAGCTTGCGCTTTTAAACAGATAGTATTTCGCAAATGTTATCCACAGATAGTACTCAAATTGCGCTTTCAAACTACTTCCACAAGTACTTCAGACAATAGATAGTACTTCAAAGAACCTTCAGCAGTCTGCTCATCCAGCACCTACATTTATATTTGTTCTGTTTCGTTCCATTGCGGCTGTGAAATTCCGAATGGTACCGTTGAAGTTGGGGAATAAAGCATGTTCCATCTTTAAGACCTTAAGAACCGGCTGGCTTCAATTGACGTTCATTTTCTTTCATTTTCTGATATTTTGTTGATAGTTTGTAGCTCAGCTCCCAACCTGTTCTCATCCGTGTTTCCACGGCCAGCCGCTTGGCAGGCCGTTTTGCCGTCACCCGGCCGCTGCTTGACAAAAAACCCTTTGGGAAGAAACACGGCAACATCATGATCCTTGGACGAGTTGGGTTTTAATTGGGCTAAACTATAGCGTATACCACTATAGCGATTAGGGTTTGAACGGCATCGCCAAACCACCAAGTCTAGAAATGGACCCAACTCTGAATCTCCGGAAAGTGGAGTGATTCAAATGCATCCCAGAATCACGACTTTGACGGAGGGGTTCACCTTGGAAGACTTTCCAAGATGAATAAAGCAATCATATTTGCTGGGGGAACATCATGCAAGTTGTCCGGGCCCTGCCGCACCCCCATCATTATACCACCATTCCCCTTCTTTTTGTTTCATCTAAAAACATTTCAACACACGCATGCCCAATCCCAGAAGCATAGCTTATCTTCCAAGCAAGGCCATGTTTCTCCCCAACCCATTCTTCCATACGGTCCCTTGCTCCAAAACCGGCCTCCGTGGACTCAGGAAAGAGAGCTATACCGATGTTGAGGTGCTTGTCGGGGGCCTCTCGGAGCAGATGAGAGGTACAGCAAAAGGAAGGGAAACACTAGGAACAATGGAATCTGGATGGATCTCTTTAAATCTAGTTATCTAGCTTTTTTGTTGGTAAATCCCAGAAATAAATCCGGGAATGGGGATTTTGCCCAGTAAGAATTAGAATTTATGATAGGGGGTTTCCCTCGGGGGACATTTGAGAGTTTGCTGTAATTCATGCGTTTTACGGCCGCTGCTTCCTATGGCCGCAGCTGATGATGATACAGGCCAGTTAGGAAGAAACAGTTAGCAGGTGATATCATATGATACCCTCTGGTAATTAAACAGTTTCTTTTGAGAAACGGCCAATTTATAGTGGATTATCTAATTGTCAATCATGGTGATTCTCCAGAGCTAAGTTAGTGTACCAGAGTGTGTACCCAATAATATATCCTCATCGGCGAATTTTCATTGGTGGGTTTGCGTAGGTTTACCTCAAGAAAAAATATGCATGTTACCCCTAACCAAAAACTGGTGAAGGGTGCAGTACTTTGGAAGGATTTTTTTTGCACTTCTGATGGGATAGTTATTGGGAATTTAACCACAGCTATTGGGGATATAATGGGTATATGCAGGCTATATTATTGGATATGTAACTTTGCCGGACATGATTTTATCTGGTGCAAAATGCTTCAGATTATAGTCATGCAAATTCCTTCGTGGGTCGCTCGCGCTCATGGACCAAGCAAGCATTGGATAATGTCAACTAGGTGGTGATATGACGGGAGGACAACCAACGGAAATGATGCGGTGAAAGAACGCAAGTGGTGTGAACATCTAGTTCGTTGTTTCGGCCGAACATGTTTCAATAACCTAACATCAATATTGAGAGACAAGGTTGGAAGAAGTAATTAATCAGTTAGTAACCATGGATAGCAGGTCCCTTAAGTGGGAGCATCCCATTTGCCATTGGGGAAGCGGCAAAGCCCTATGATTGTGCCATGCTTAAATATTATAGATAGGCAATCACAGACCAATGAAGCGGGATGATCCTGCCTCCCTGGAGAGAGCCTCTTCATTTCGTGTTGGCATTTTGAGGGTTCTCTTGGGGATGGGGTTATGAACCACCCCCAAAATGGGTTTTGATATGTTTTGATCGGATTGTCGCCCTTAAAAGTTCAAATCATCTCACTTTCAAAAGCTTTATTTATTCTAGCTTGATTGATTGGTTCAACATGTTGGAAATGTTATTAGTTGGTTGGGAAACCATCACCCCGCAGCCCCACAGCCCCATCACCAGCTGAGGAAAGGATCCCAACTGCTGCCTGGTCCGTGCCGAGCCCAAGACCGGCCGGTACCATCAGATTCGACGACACTTGCGAGACTTGCTTCGGATCTTAAATAAAGCGGCCTTTTTCGGTTTGTTTGAAAAATGGCGTGTACCTCTAAAGTGACAGTTTTAACATTTCAAGGGGAAAATGATGATAAACGGTCAAGAGCTTGGAGCACCCAAGATGTTTCTGGAGTTGTTGGGATCCGTTCAAGTTCTAAATGGACCTTGGGAGCAGAACTCAAGGTCATGTATTTTCCATACTTTTCCGCACCGTTTGAATGCATTTCAATATCTTAGCTTGAGTTGTTGCTATGATACTAACCCCACTTGAGAGATGTTTGGATCCATTTGGAACATGGGTCCAAACTATTGAGCCCCTGACATGCCATGGATCATTACTTGATGATATTAGGATCCCTTTGCTTTCAGGAATGGACCCATTTTGGAAGAAACCAGTTTCAGCTTGACCAAAGCCGTAGCTTGTGTGATCGCGCAATCCCTGAAAAATCGATGTGCTTCTCTTCGGTTAAACATATTAAAGCCATTTCCATCCATTTCAATCCCAATTTATTGCCATGTATCTCCCCGTTTATCAAATTATCATGTGCACAGTTCGTCCGGGACCTGAGCGGATCATGAATGATCTGGCCATGAGGAAACATCACCTTGCCAATTCTCGGAGATACGTGACTCGCCACCTGCTGTTGTGCTGGACTTGCTGAAACCTGGAACACCATGGGACACCTGGGACTGAACATGCAACCCTTGTATCTAAAAAGCACAGGGTGTTTGAGCAAAGGTGGTTTGTTGGAGATTGTTTAACAATGTTTAACACCATTCATTTTGCTTTCAGTTTGCTTTCAAGGAGTATGCCGTCAGGGTGCTGCAGGTATTGCAAGAAGCGAACGCGGGAGTACTTTGAGTCCTTTGGTATCCAGCTCCCACGGCGGGTCATGCTCCATTTGCACCTTGGTCAGCCTTCAGCCTGAATGACGAAGCTGTTTTTGTTTCAATTGGGGTTTGTGGTAATTTTCTCCACAAAGTTGCGCGCATCATGGAAAGAAGTGCCATTTGAAGTGGCTGAAACTGAAAACTCATGCTATTTTCTTGCAGAAGATTGATCTAAAGATGTGCATGTGCTATCATTTGCTTAAGGTATAGTATTCGAGTGCCTGCAACCGAGAAGACACCGGAAATCTATGTGACTTGCCCGTTGCCGCCCAACTTCCAGCACTTCATCCGCCACTCGGCAATATCTAGGGCAGAGGCAAATCTATGTCTTCCTGATGACGTTGTTTGAATAATTTTGAATATTCCCGGCTGTTGGACATTTCCTCTTCCTCCAACGCGCACTTGAGAGGGCCATCATTTTCTTGCATTATCCTTTTCTCGACCGGTCTGAACCCACTTTACTTGGCAGAAAGTACCAGAGAACCGATTTTATATGTCTGGAGATGCTCCCGAACACTCTGATTTGAACATCCTTTGTATGACTCCCCGGAGCAAGAGGTGCCATTCGGAAAATCGAAGTAAGTGGCTCCCAAAGGCTCAACCCCCTTGTGGTTTTCGCGCTCAGGTGACTCGTTGGAACCTCAGAATCAGGGAAGCACATCATTTTGAACATGTCCATCCATTTACAAGAACAACATGAATCTACATGTTACTATGCATGATGACCATTTTGTCTCCACATATCTGCTTGACCAGTTTTGAGCATAAATCAGTATTGCAAATGTGGAGACGATGTCGCTTGCTTGATCCATGTGGATGTTTAGGCTCTTTTTCTCAGTGCTACGCCATGGCTTGCCCTTGAGTATGCCAGAAATTTGAGAACCATTGCAATATAATGCAATCATCAAAAGTGTTGATCCATGATGATCCCCTTTCAGTCGCCATGTGAGATGAATCTTGAATCATGGCAGTCCGCGACGGAGGTTTCCAAGTTGGGCTTCGCAGGTGCTGGCCGCATGTTGTAGACATCTTCATCCAGTTTGCATGTATGCTGCGTGCTTCAATAAAACCGTTCTTTTCAAGGGTTCCTTTGTTGATGTTCATCTAATATGGTATACAATGGTAAACCCAATTAATTATAAACCATTCCCAATGGAGCTTTGTTAATGTTGGTAAAGCAACAATAAACCAACCACATTTTGATGGGTTATAGCACCCATCTATGGTAAAATGGGGCATGGTTTACTATAGCTATACTATAGCTTCACTAGCGTGATTGGGTTTACCTCACTGTCCAAGACTCTTTTGCGTTTTCTTCCCACCTGGCGTAGCAGCAAATTTACCGCACTCGCGGCTCAAGTCGGGCGTAAAAAATACGCCCACGGGCAGCCGAAAAATCACGCGACGCGACGCGATGACGAGCCGAGACAAGGACACTGGGAAAGTCTGTGGTATACGGTGAATGGTAGGACCTAGCAGGTAGGTGAAAGTAGGTGAATGGTAGGCGAGTGGTAGGTATAGGTGAATGGCACAAACAAATTGGGAATGGTGATATTTTCGGCCGGGTATCGAAGTTTTTATCCATGATGAAGATTCTTGTCAGTGAAATCCAAGTGTTTGTTTGTTGGTCAACTCCCAGTTCTTACTGGCTAATATTGCTAGTTTCGCGTTTCAATCCCTGATTTTTGATTGCTTCAATATTCATTCTTGGCAATGAATTTCCCAACTTTTTGGTTGTTTCCATGTAATCACATATCCCCAGCATTGATGGCCCGTCAGAATTTCATTGTCACATCATAGCCGTCATAGCCCCTCTCTTTTTAATAGTTCAATTTCCGGTCCGTCAATTCCAATCATCCTCACGTGGTTGCAGCTTAAGTTCTCATGTTTTGGCGGACCAGGCTCCAATTTGTATTGGTCAAATCCGCATTTTCTGAATGACATCCTTGTGTTTTTTGGCGAACTCCTCGGGTTTTTTGGGTGAAATTCCCATAGTTCGGAGCGGCTCCCCAGCTCGCCACTGACCGCCGAGGACAGTTTCTTCCTGAGCGCCTTGGGTCGGCAGGCCCAGAGCCAGCGGCTCTCGGCGGCGGAGCACTCCATCAGCTGCGTCTCACGCGATGCGCGGCAGAACGTCTTCATCACGGAGCGGCACATCCGGCCCAACCGCCTGGGACGGGAATCCCCCAAGGTGCTGAAGCGATGGTCAGTGGGGAATGATGGGAGTAATCCCTTCCTCCTAATACTAAACCCCCCCCCCTAATACAAAACACGGCAAGTAGTTTTTAGTATTAGGGGGGTATTTATTATTAGGGAACCAAAATATTGCCAAAAATGGCAGTTCGAAGCTTACCCCTAATACTAAATTAAAACCCTTAATACTAAAAACCATTTTTTCCGATCTCAAAATCAATTAAATTTCCTTATATAACGCAATTAAAATATTGCCAAAAATGGCAGTTCGAAGCTTACCCCTAATACTAAATTAAACCCTTAATACTAAAAACTATTTTTTCCGATCTCAAAATCAATTAAATTTCCTTATATAACGCAATTAAAATATTGCCAAAAATGGCAGTTCGAAGCTTACCCCTAATACTAAATTAAAACCCTTAATACTAAAAACTATTTTTTCCGATCTCAAAATCAATTAAATTTCCTTATATAACGCAATTAAAATATTGCCAAAAATGGCAGTTCGAAGCTTACCCCTAATTGCTAGAGTAGCCAGGCAGCTTGGAGTGAGGGATTGGGACTAGGCCCCCCTAATACTAAACACCCCGGGGTGAACTAGTTTTTAGTATTAGGGGGGAGAACCCACAAATGGTAGGTTGATTTTTAAATTGTTTTTTAAAGGGGATCAATTAAAAGTCAAATTGGCCAAACTGAAATTTTCGGAAATTTGAGATGTATGCCTGTTTTTAGTATTAGGGGGACGTTTAGTATTAGGAGGAAGGGATTATTGGAACTGATGATGGTGAGGGTTTAGGGAAAATTGGTGATTATATTTACTGTAAGGTATTTAAAGGAAGATGTGCAATGTCACCGATATGCTTAGGTGTTAGGAGAAGTGATCTTGGGAGATACAGTTCAAAGTTCTAATGAAGCATTTGCACGAAGTTCGTTTGAGCATTTGGAGGATGGCTGTTGTGACCTTACCATCGCCTGTGATGATGCCAAGTAGGGAGTAGGGAGTGTAAAATGGTAGGCCGTAACACTTTGCACAGGGAGATCTATATCACATTTCAATGTCCCTGCCTTTCGTTGATTTTAGATGTGAGCTGCACAGTTGCTATGACCGGCATTGGCTGCATCTGCCAGTCAACATGCTTCTTCCGCTTGCAGCCACTGTTAGAAGCTGGGGGCACCGCCTTTCAGCAACACCCCCCAACGTGTCCCATGAATGGTTTCTATTTTCTACTACTATAAATTGGTTTCATGGGTAGTTTCAAGTTAGGATTAATAGCCCCCACGGAAGGTAGGTACCTAGGGAGAAGGCCCTGCTAAGGTTCAACCCTTAATAATAATCGACCTCGCAAGTTGAAGTCATAAGAGATCAACTTCGAATTGGTATCAATCTACTTTTCATGGATTTTCCTTTTAAACCTAGAAGCAATC
>CAMXCT020002735.1:472483-534983 GCA_947184155.2 Cladocopium goreaui | reverse complement strand
GTAACCATATTAGATTAATTAGGCCATACATCTTTACATATCCAAAATGAAGAGTCTGTCCACAAGAACCCGCTGACGTCTCCAGGAGATTCCAGTCCCCATTCTGATTCCCTTTGAGGCCACGAAAAGGCGAATGGCCATGGCCATGCCGTTCGCCCACAAGACCAAGCTGGTTTGGCCGGGCGTTTACAACAATCCCCCGGAGGTTGGGGTGGGGCAGACGGAAATGAAGCCGGGCAGTGGTGAAAAATGCTGTTTTGACAGAGCTCATGTTTATCGATGTTCATCGGCATTTGTTGGATTGCATCAATAACTATTGGCATGTGTAAAACAAGTGGATGTATGAACATTAGTTGGCATTTGTTGGCTCTTTAATTCCGAATAACCAGTGTTAGTTCTCCTACAGCTAATCCAGTGTAACTTTTTTTCATGTTTATTGGCATCTGCTGGGTTTATTCTAGTTCGGTGTTTATGGAGGGGAGCCAATGTGCCTCATGTTGCCAGCTGCTGTGCTGTGGGAGGGTGATGAAAACCCCTGCAGGGTAGATGCAAATCTAGGCTGTTGTTCTGTTCTTCTTGTGATGATGATCTGGATCGCCAATGACCATTTTTCAGTAGGGTTTAAGCAGCTACTAATCCCATCCCTACCAGGGAACTAGTGTGAGGGGAGACATGTGTGATGAGAATGTTTGTGTGATTCCAAGTTCGCATTTACTTGGAGCTATTTACCTGGAACATTTATAGCCCACATACTACCCGGTTACTACCCTTTGGCAATCAAAAACTGCAATCACTGCAGTCCATTTTTTTGGATGGGAAATGAGGGATTTCTGCGGATTTTCCATTGCCAGGTTAAATTAGCAGAGGGTAAGAATGGATGCTCAAGGTTTCAGGGCTGGGCCGAAATTCCTTGGAAAACCCAAGCTGCCTCCCCCATTGCAAGGTGGGCCCAGGAACCTTTGAGCGGAAGGATGTGTCCATTGGACCCCAACATTTGTCGAAGCGAAGAAATCTCTCCACCTACTCCTTTGCCCGCGGCCCCAAATTTGGCCGGGAAGAGAGTGCGGATGATGTGTCTTGGTTTACTGAAAGGGTTTTCGGGCCATGATTTGAGGCATGGCCTTGGGGTCCTTGGTGAAGATGAAATTGACATGCGTGACTAGGAGATAGTATCGTAAGATTGTTTTTTTGGGGCCCAAGAATCCCAAGGAGCTGTTCCTTTGGAAATTCCAAGATGTATGCGCACTAACAGAAGCATCAAAATGGGACTGTTGATCACGAAGCATGTGATGCTGATCGGCAGAATTAGAATCTTAGCCAAGAAAGAAAGCACAAACATCAGCTGCCACGCCTTTTTCATTAGGTCAGTTATAATTATAACGACATCGCCACAGTGTCGCCAGAAAGGATGGTTTGCAAGGGTAACTGTTCCAAAATTGCCCGATATGTCAGGGTGGTGCAAGACTATAACTACATTCATAAATATCCATGAGTCCATGAGTAATCAGAAACCCAGTGGATATGCACACGCACAAGATATCACACATACATGCATACATACATACATACGTGCGTACGTACGTACATACATACCTACATAGATACGTACATACATAAACCACATGCATTACAGAGGTACATACATACATGCATCCATGCATACATCCATCCATCCATCCATCCGTCCATCCATCCATCCATCCATCCATACATACATAGATACCATACATGCCATGCATACCATACATACCATACATAACATACATACCATACATACATACCATACATACCATACATACCATACATACCATACATTACATACACTACATACATTACATACACTACACACGTACATACATACATACATACAGACAGACAGATAGACAGACATGTATACATGCATACATGCATACATGCATGCATGCATGCATACGTACATACATACATGCACATATACACAGACAAGCATAGATATAGATACATATATAACATATATTTTTTGCATTTAAAACTACATATACACATATGTATACGTATGCATACATACATACGTACGTACGTACGTACGTACATACATACATACATAGACACATAGACACATATACACATACACATACACACGCACACACACATATATATATATATAACATGTTTATTTGCATATAAAAATTCATCTACACATATGTATACGTATACATACATGCATGCATGCGTACATACAAACATATACATATACAAATACGTATACATATACATATACATATATATATACATATATATATATATACATATACATATATATAGATAAGGATATAGATACAGATAGATGTCTTCAAAAATAACCATGGTTGTGGCATGTTATGGCATAGTTTTCACCCTCTTCCGGCCCAGGTGATCTCCAAATACGACGCGGCTCGGAGCTGCTTCGGGAAACAGGTGCTGCACAAGAACCGCAGCGCACCCAGTGTGGGCTTCAACCACGATACCCGCGACATGCGTGCGAAGACTAAGGCGGGCGGAGTAGCCGTTCACTATCGTATCCGAATCATGGAGATTTCTGAGTGTTTTTCCCGAGAGCGTCTGAGCGAAGGGTTCTTCTAATAGTGGGGGTCTGTCAAACGTTTTCACATCTTCTCATTTTCACATCCTCACATCTTCACATCTTCTCATCCTCACATCCTCACATCTTCACATCTTCTCATCTTCACATCCTCACATCTTCACATCTTCTCATTTTCACATCCTCACATCTTCACATCTTCTCATTTTCACATCCTCACATCTTCTTATTTTCACATCCTCACATCTTCACATCTTCTCATCTTCACATCCTCACATCTTCACATCTTCTCATTTTCACATCCTCACATCTTCACATCTTCTCATCTTCACATCCTCACATCTTCACATCTTCTCATTTTCACATCCTCACATCTTCACATCTTCTCATCTTCACATCCTCACATCTTCACATCTTCTTATTTTCACATCCTCACATCTTCACATCTTCTCATCTTCACATCCTCACATCTTCACATCTTCTTATTTTCACATCCTCACATCTTCACATCTTCTCATCTTCTCATCTTCACATCTTCTCATCTTCACATCTTCAGATCTTGACATCCTCAGATCTTCACATCTTCTCATCTTCACATCCTCACATCCTCTCATCTTCACATCTTCACATCACATCTTCACATCTTCTCATCTTCACATCTTCTCATTTAATTTTCACATCTTCACATCCTCACACCTTCACATCCTCACATCTTCACATTTCCTCTTGCCCTCTTGGTCTCTTGCCCTCTTGCTCTCTTGCCCTCTTGCTCTCTCCTTCTTTTCTATTTCTCTCTTGCAGGCGCGGGGCAGTGCCAACGAGACGGCACGAAACGCAACCCTTTCGCACGAAACGAGGTTCGATCGCCAAAAACTGAGGTAAAATTGCGATTTCACGCATCTGGTCGCAACCCTAAATTTCGCTTCTGTATGGTGTGTGCAAAAGTGTTTGCGTGTAAAAGCTTCTAATGTGTCAAAGCGTCTGTGTGTAAAAGCTTTTGTGTGCAAAAGCCTCTGTGTGTGAAAGTGTTGGTGTGTAAAAGAATCTGTGTGTGTAAAAGTGTCTGTGTGTAAGCCTCCGTGTGTAAAAGTCTCTGTGTGTAAAAGTCTCTGTGTATAACAGGGTGGTCCCGGTTCGTTTTTGGCGATTTCGATTCGATTTTTTATAGAAGGAATTGACTTCGAGAGAATTGGTTTTCGATTCCGCCTAGCGCGATTCGATTCCGATTCGATTCGGAACGATTCGAGGTCTGCGGGGAGTATGGTCGTTAGTAAGGGATTCTTGATTAATATCAATTCGTTAGCTTGCGATTCAATCTTTGATATGGATTCGTCGTTGAATTTCGATTCGATAGCTTGCGTTTCCATTTGTGGTTCGATTCGATAGCTTGCGGTTCTTTTTCAATATATATATATTTATTTATTTATTTATCTATATATACATACAAATATATACATAAGGAGACATACATACATATATTAATAAATATATGTAGATATTAATTTATATATGAATATATATTTATATATTTAAATGTATACACATAATATATATATATTCATATATAAATATAAATTTTTACATTTTATTCATATATAAATATACGTGTTTACATTTCTGAAACAAAAGCAGCTTCTCGCAGCCTTTTCGGGCGGCGGGCCGCGGCGATCCCTAGGAACGTTGGATGTTTGACAGGCGTGGGAACATTTGCGCGCTGTCAAACTTGTGTGGAATTCTTTCCTATGATGCACACAATATTTTTTGTATGACCCTCGGATATCCAGGGCAAAATTCACAGTTTCAGACCTCCAGAAGGGTCAGATTATGCTATGTAGGCATGTAGGTACTTAGGTACGTAGCTATGTATGTATGCATGTATGGATCTATGTGTTTGTGTATATGGATGCATAGGGTTCAAGGCTTGGTACGTAGGCATGTGGAATGCGACAGACATGGAGCCGTAATTCTACAAATTTAATTATGATGCCAATAATATCGAATTCACATCCCGTGTGCCCCCGAATACAATGGACGGCGATGGAAAAGTGAGTTTATGTCAAACAAACAGTCTTCTGTATGGTTGGCTCTCCTCTTCCCATTGGACACAATTGAAGCCTCGGATGTGGTTTCAGACCAGTTTCATACCAGTTTCAGACCCCCAGAAGGGACATGTTTGGAATGCAAGTATGTAGGTTAGTTTGTTTTCCGGACTCAATCCGGACTCCACAACCAGAATGCAGGATTCATCTCCTTTTCGTTACCATTCCTCCTCTGATCTCTCTTGTCCTAGATGCGGATGGCTGAGGCTGCTCGTGATGCTGGACCATACAGTCACTGCGTCAGGAAAGCTCTCTGATTGGAGCCTGGGCCCACACGGGAAGGAAGTCCTTGCAAGCCTCTTTCAGATTCATTTCAGACACATTTCAGACTTATTTCAGATTCATTTCAGAGCTATCTGCAGGCAGTACTTTGGGTGAATTCAATGTCCCAGCTCTAGCTGAAACCCCACAAGTGCTCTGACAATTCCGGAAGGAATCCGGACTCTACTGCCAGAATGCAGGATTTGTTTCTTTTTTGGTAACCATCCTCATATAGCGGCATTGTGTTTTGCAGATTGTGAATCTTGAGCAGAAAACGGGCAGCAATGTAGGCGATGTCAAGCAGAAAGTAGGTAGAAAGTAAGTTCGGACATGAATCTCTTGCAGCGAATCCGGACCGAATCCGGACCGAATCCGGGCCCGACAAGCAGAATCCATTGATTTGTTTCTAGCCGGTGAACATCTCAAATAGCAGCCATGTGACCTCCACACAATGAGCGTGGTTAAGCACCCTTCCTCCTCTGATCTCTCTTGTCCTAGATGCGGATGTCTGAGGCTGCTCGTGATGCTGGACCATACAATCACTGCGTCAGGAAAGCTCTCTGATTGGAGCCTGGGTCCACACGGGAAGGAAGTCCTTGCACAAGTCTCCTTCAGGTTCATTTCAGTCACATTTCAGACACATTTCAGATTCATTTCAGAGCTATCTACAGGCGGTACTTTGGGTGTCAATGTCCCATCTCTAGCTGAAACCCCACAAGTGCTCTGACAATTCCGGAAGGAATCCGGACTCTACTGCCAGAATGCAGGATTTGTTTCTTTTTTGGTAACCATCCTCATATAGCGGCATTGTGTTTTGCAGATTGTGAATCTTGAGCAGAAAACGGGCAGCAATGTAGGCGATGTCAAGCAGAAAGTAGGTAGAAAGTAAGTTCGGAGATGAATCTCTTGCAGCGAATCCGGACCGAATCCGGGCCCGACAAGCAGAATCCATTGATTTGTTTCTAGCCGGTGAACATCTCAAATAGCAGCCATGTGACCTCCACACAATGAGCGTGGTTAAGCACCCTTCCTCCTCTGATCTCTCTTGTCCTAGATGCGGATGTCTGAGGCTGCTCGTGATGCTGGACCATACAGTCACTGCGTCAGGAAAGCTCTCTGATTGGAGCCTGGGTCCACACGGGAAGGAAGTCCTTGCACAAGTCTCCTTCAGGTTCATTTCAGTCACATTTCAGACACATTTCAGATTCATTTCAGAGCTATCTACAGGCAGTAGTTTGGGTGTCAATGTCCCATCTCTAGCTGAAACCCCACAAGTGCTCTGACAATTCCGGAAGGAATCCGGACTTTTTTGCCAGAATGCAGGATTTGTTTCTTTTTTGGCATATATTACTACAAATATAGATACATACATAAGCACCTACATACCTACATATGAGCCACGAGATACTTCGGAGCTCTAGCTTCCTAGGGTTTCCAAGTGGTTTCAAAGCAGTTTCAATGTTTTGTTTCCTCTTTGGTTCGAATTAAAAAAATCTGGTAGATGCAGGTTTGAGTTAAAAACACCTACATACCCAAGCTACACAGATACATACGTACATACCTACATACGTACATGAGTGCAGCCGCAATTCGGTAGTATTGGAATCGTAATTGGATCTGCCGAATTACAATTCCAATTTAACCGAATTAAAAACGCCTACATACAAAAGCTACATTGATACACACATACACACCCAAATACAAATCAAGTTTTAGGCTGCATTTTGGAAAAATAGCATGCATGATTGGCTCACCCTTCCCTCCCTCTCTCTGTATGTGTGTATGTAAGTATGTAATGTATGTGTGTGTATGTATGTATGTATGTATGTAGGTAGGTAGGTAGGTAGGTAGGTATGTACGTACGTATGTATGTATGTCTGTATGTACGTACGTACGTATGTATGTATGTATGTATGTATGTAAGTCTGTATGCGTGCATGTATCTAACTATTCTATGTAAGTATGTATGCATGTAGGTCCGTCTTTCTGGGAAAAGTTTCTGTATGATTGGCTCTGCCTTTCCCTTTCCCTTTCGATGGGGTTTCAGACAAGTTTCAAACCTGTTTCAGACCCTCAGAAGGGACATCTTTGGAATGCAGGTATGTAGCTATGTAGTAGGTATGAAGGTATCTCCGTAGGTATATATCCATGTGCGTGTGCGTGTATCAAGCGAGTTTTGTCCCGTAGGTTGCACATATGTTTCCGTTGCACCCGCGAAAAGCTTATAGAGCAGAGAAGGTAGTTGAAATCTACCTGAACTCAGCATGTCTGCTGTATACGGCTAGTATACGGCTCATCTTGGTCAAGCCCTAGTCTTGACTTGAACTCAGCATGTCTGCTGTATACGGCCTGTATACGGCCAGTATACGGCTCATCTACAGGGCTTGACCAAAATGAGCCGTATAATAGCCGTATACAGCAGAAATGCTGAGTTCAAAGGAGTTCCAGAGCTTGACCAAGATGAGCAGTATACCGTATACCAAATTCGATTCTACATTCATGATGTAGTTGAAAACTACCTGAAACCAATTACATGCGTACCTGGAGCCGCGTTTGTGGCCAAATGGTAACTTTGGGGTCAAGGCAGCAACCAGCAAAGCAGCCTGGCAGGTACCTGGATCGCCTCCTTCCTTCTGACTCTCCACCAACACTTGGTGCACAGTGCGGGTGCGCTCGCTAGCTTAGCTTGCGTTTGGTTGAGGATGCATACCAAAGATCCGAAGCGGACAATAACAACTATGTCCGTTGGTATTTGCCATTGCCTACCAGATATATAGATCATATGGGTTGCAATTTTACCGATGGTATCTTTTGGCCCTTGGCGTTCCAGGGCAGGTGTTGGCCATAATGATGATGCAATCGCCCGCTTGGGACTGACGGACGTGAATCATAACCTGCAGGCATCGGAGGCATCACGGGGATATGTCATGTCCACTGATGGTATATAATGTATGCCTCTTTCAACATCACGGGGATATGTCACGGGCATAATGTATGATAATGTATATTAAGTTTCTTCCAGTTATGCTTCAGTTGCATTCCCGGACGAAATTCGATAGTAGGATTGGTTATATACACACATGCATACATACCAACCTACGTACCTACCTAGCTACCCAGCTACATATCTACACACCAAACCTGTCCCTTCTAGGGGTCTGAAACTACTTTGAAACTAGTCTGAAACCTGTTAAAATCTTCAAATGTGACTTGGTGGGGGCAAGATACATACAGAGATGGAAATCATGTTTGCCCTTGGAGTTCCAGGGTTCATAGCCAATCGTCCGTACCCTCATAGTTATATAGTTCAATTAGCCTTGTGGACTTTGTTGTTCAAATTCCACCTTCTTGTTGCAGCAGGATAGTTTTCATGGTTATGGGTCGAATTTGCGTGATTTCCCAATAGATTGAATTCCTCATCGTTCGTATTTTAGATTTGTCTTCACATCCCTGGCCATGTAATTTAACCGTTACCATGTCTTGGCCGCGCCAGGAGCAAGATCCAGGCTATAACGTGGTCCGCTGATGTAGAGACGGAAAAGGGCCGTGATGGATACTGGCGGCTGGCTGGTGCATTTTTGAGAAATATCGTCGATCAAACTCTGAATTCAATCACTCAGGATAAACTAGAAGAATATGAAGTCCCTCCAATTTTGGTTTCCCTTATTGTATTCATGCACCCAAATTCACACATAGATCCAAGAAATTTATAGAAAGATTTGATAAGAAAATAATATTTAATTTATTGAATCATATTTGACCGTTTATCTACTACTTGGTCACGGCGCTTGTATAAAACTGAGTTCGTATTTTATTAAAGCTTGCATAGTAAGATAGTATGCAATAATTATCTCAAGCACTTGCGTGGTTCAAGACAATACAAACATACAAGAACTATATATATGATCCCGGGTATGCATGGCCCCGATTCCCGTCGATTCGGTTCCCGTTGAAAATCGATTCGTGGCGATTCGGTTCAAACAACCGACCGATTCATGTTTGATTCGATTGTTAATTATTGCCGTGTTCAGGTTCCTTAAAATCCTGGTCGATTCAATCCGATTCGATTCCAAACGATTCTATTTTTCCGATTCCGGACCGGTTCGGTTCCTTATGTGCAGCGGTTTAGGTTCCTGAACCGTTTTGGAACCATCCTGGTATAAAAGTCTCTGTGTGTAAAAGCGTCTGTGTGTGTAAAAATGTTTGTGTGTAAAAGCGTCTGTGTGTAAAAGTGTTTTTGTGTAAAAGCTTCTATGTGTCAAAGCGTCTGTGTGTAAAAGCTTTTGTGTGCAAAAGTCTCTGTGTGTGAAAGTGTTGGTGTGTAAAAGCGTCTGTGTGTAAAAGTGTCTGTGTGTAAGCCTCCGTGTGTAAAAGTCTCTGTGTGTAAAAGTCTCCGTGTGTAAAAGCTTCTGCGTGTAAAAGCGTCTGTGTGTAAAAGTTTCTGTGTGTAAAAGCGTCTGTGTGTAAAAGCTTCTGTGTGTAAAAGCTTCTGTGCGTAAAAGCGTCTGTGTGTAAAAGCTATTAAAAGCTGCTGAATCTTCTGTAGGTAAAAGTCTCTGTGTGCAAAAAGCTTCTGTGTGTAAAAGCGCTTGTGTGTAAAAGTGTCTGTGTGTAAAAGCGTCTGTGTAAAAGTGTCTGTGTGTAAAAGCTTCTGTGCGTGAAAGCTTCTATGTGTAAAAGCGTCTGTATGTAAAAGTGTTTGCGTGCAAAAGTGTCTGTGTGTAAGCCTCCGTGTGTAAAAGTCTCTGTGTGTAAAAGTCTCCGTGTGTAAAAGCTTCTGTGTGTAAAAGCGTCTGTGTGTAAAAGTTTCTGTGTGTAAAAGCGTCTGTGTGTAAAAGCGTCTGTGCGTAAAAGGTTCTGTGTGTGAAAAACTATACAAAGGATACGATGCAAACTATTGTCATGTACATGTAATATATTGTCTTGATACTACTCTTCTCGTCTGCCTATAATACACCTTTAATATATTGTCTTGTAATATAGTGTCTCAATCCTAACAACAGAAGACCCTGCTCCTCTATGCTCTCGGACCATCCGTCGTCTAGTTTTAAAAGGGTTGCGCCCCAAGTAGGGATGGTTTGCTGTTGGAATGCCTTCAGTACTTCAGTACTGAATTTTGGTCGAATTCGGTTTGGTTTTTAAGATAGCTTTCTGTTTCTGAATGGGGAGTTCGAAGGGTTCACCCTGGAATGTACCACCGGAAAGAAAACCCTCGACGTTTTAGAAGGGGATGAGCCAGGTGTGCATGACGAAGTTGGACGAAGGCCCAAAGGCGAATTTCAGCAAGTTGCAGATCCGCATGCCTCCGCTGCCCATGGAGAAACACGTCTTGGCCAGTGGATTTGGATAGTTAAAAACTGCCGAAATTGACGGGTCGGGTGAAATTCATATTTTGTGAGGTAGGCCAGGGAATCATTCAAGAATGGTTTCGTATGTTTTGTTTTCCCCGGTTTAGGGAATATGATCGTTTGCCCAGATGGATTGCGTGGTTGCCTGCCACGAAGCTGCTACGGAGGAGGAAACGTCACATTTGAGGAGACAAGTGCGACCATGTCATGCAACATCCTAAAATGTCATTGAGATCACTAATGTTATTCATGCGCCGCGAACCTTGGACTCCTGATACAGTAGGATCAGTAGCGGGGCTATGCCCAAAATATCGCGAATCGCATCAATTATGGGCCGATTCATTCTTGGGCACCAGGGTTTGCGGCAGCAAAACGAACAACAATGCCAGTGATTCGCCTGGAGCAAGACTGAAACTCTTCGCTTTGCTCCTCGGTACCTTGCTGCCAGCGCAACGTCCAGACAGGAGGGCCCAAAGTTGGCAATGGCTGTGGTGAAACCACCGCAGATTCAATCAGTCGTCCCATGTGATGTTGCTGAACCTGGAATCGAAAGCGAGGGTGTTTAAAAGTTGAAGCAGTCACAAAGTGACATCAAACGACATGGAGTGGATTGTAATTCAGGGGGTAGGTGCCCTCACAGACCAAGAATCAACCCAATTTAAGCTGCAATGCGGGGAAGCTGGGGGTTATTGATCTTGGGTTAGCTACAGAGGCCAGGGCCGCAACCGCCACATGGTGCAGGTTTCACACGTCACATTGCTAGAGCTGAACGTGGATTATATAGATGAGAAAATGTTGCTTGCGTCTGGGGTCGGCATTAACACACAGGTTGTCGATTTCGAAGGGTTGATGCCAGAAAAGCATTTGGTTTTATCTGTCGATGTAGGGAGGTTTTCTGTGTAGTTTCCCTTCCCTTCCCGCAATCAAACATGGCAATCGCAAATCCACAAGCTATAGATGACTTTCCTTGTTAAACCCAAACCTCCATTTTTATTTCGGGGAGTTTTCAGCCACATTTGAAACCAGAGGGTATAGCAAATCAACTGTGCATCCCTTGGCCGGCACCTAAACTTGCACCATATTTTAATGTTGGAGCCCATGGGTTGAAGTCCTCCAGAGGCTTCATCTCATTGTTTTAGAAAATCAGTTTCGCTTTTGATTCATAAACGTAAATCTGAGCTACATCTTGTCTTCCTTGAAATCCATTTGAAAAACGATTGAAGTCATACTGTTGGAGAGATACCTTATCATAACTTATCCCATAGAATATGCCGACCAATCACATGGTTCAACACCCCCAGGGTGGGTCATGTGCATTTCGACTGTGCAGGCTCGCACAAAACGTAGGCCTAAGTGCTAGGGCGCGGCATTAAATGGCTCTTGTGACATGTCCATGTGCATTTCGACCTGGGCAGGCTCGCACAAAACGTAGGCCTAAGAAATGGGGTGTGGCATTTTTCCGGAGAATTCTCGCATGAAATTGCTCTTGTGACATGACCACGTGCAGTTCGCTGCACACGCTCGCACAAGTCTGCGTAAATGAAATTTGACCCATATTTGCATGGCACGGTTGTGACATTGTGGCTTGTGGCTGGAACATTGCTTTCCTGGACAAGTCGATTCCGACATGTGCAAGGGGGCAACGACAAGTTTCCTTTTCATGTGTTACAACATTAACACACATAGGCCAACGTGATTTCGTTTCGAGCATATTCTGCTTTGCTTCCTTTTGCTGGATCCGAAGCTATGGTGGAGGAAACCCTGGCGGCGTTGCTGGGGACTGCACATACAACTCTTCAAACTGATCTGGGACATCTTGGCTCATGTGTCTCAAATGGCTTTGCGGGTGCGCAGGCACGGGCGATGTTGGGAGGTCTTTCCTCGACGGGCAGCATGCTGGAACGCAGGCATGAACCCTAAACCGGGTCAGAAGCATCTGACGAACGAAGAGCTTAAGGCGCTAAATGGCAGGGAGCTTACAATATTAGCAAACGAAGCTGCGGTTGCGCGCTCTCTGTCCAATAGTCTGGGGAAGAGACATTATGGATCTGCCGAGTCTTCAGCCGCGCTTTGGCAGTCAGTGGCAATGTGCCGGGACATGGCCTTTGCAAAAGTTCTTGCCCTTTCCGTTGCGGTTCCGCGCGGTGTGTTATTCTTCATTGTGCCCTTTGCGCAGCCTGGCTGGCATCCAAAAACCTCTGGTGTGCTTCGAGCTCTGCTTCGCGAATGGAAAGTATGCGTTGAGCTTCTTCGCTGTGTCACATGCCTGTTGTCGGTTTCCCTACCACGTTACCATCCGATCCCCTTCCCCACACTGTTTGGGGTCTCTTGCCAGTGCAATATTTTGAAGAAATCTCGCAGACTTGCTTTGTTTTGGACCTGTCAAACCTCCACTCTTGCAGGGAGTCTTGCAAAATTGCTTCCTTGCAGATAGAAAGATAAATGGATGAACGGATGGATGGATAGTAGAGAAAGAGATAGAGATAGAGATGGAGATAGTAATAGGGATATAGTTAAAAAGAGAGAGAGAGAGACTGAGAGACTGAGAGAGAGAGAGAGAGAGAGGGAGAGAGAGAGAGAGAGACAGGGAGGGAGAGGGAGGGAGGGAGCGGGCCGGGGGAAAAGAAGGATACAGAGATTGGAAGGGATTGACAGGGAGACAGATACATGGATAGAGAGCTAGATGGATAGGGTGAGAGATAGAGATAGAGATAGAGATAGATAGATAGAAAGATAGAAAGATAGAAAGATAGAAAGATAGAAAGAAAGAAAGAAAGAAGTATAGATAGATAGGTAGATAGGTAGTTAGGTGGGCAGATTTAGATAGATGTAGATAGACGTAGATAGGTAGATAGATGTAGATATATAGGTGTAGATAGATGCAGACAGATGTAGATAGATGTAGATAGATGTAGATAGATGTAGATAGATGTAGATAGATGTAGATAGATGTAGATAGATGTAGATAAATGTAGATAGATGTAGATAGATGTAGATAGATAGATGTAGATAGATAGATGTAGATAGATAGATGTAGATAGATAGATGTAGATAGATGTATATAGATGTAGATAGATGTAGGTAGATAGATAGATAGATAGATAGGTAGACAGATAGACAGACAGATAGATAGATAGATAGACAGGGAGAGAGAAAGACAGAGAGAGAGAGAGAGAGAGAGAGATACAGTAGGTAGGTAGATGAATGACAGACAAACAGATAGATAGATAAATAGATAGATAGATAGATAAATAGACAGGGAGAGAGAAAGACACAGAGAGAAGAAGACAGAGAGAGAGAGAGAGAGAGAAAAGAGATACAGTAGGTAGGTAGATAAATGACAGACAAACAGATAGATAGATAAATAGATAGATTGATTGATTGGTTGATTGGTTGATAGATTGATAGATTGATAGATTGATAGATTGATAGACAGATAGATCGATAGATAGATAAATGGATGAATAGATAGATAGATAGACAGACACAGAGAGAGAGAGAGAGAGAGACAGACAGAGTTCCAGATAGAGAGTCAGCAAGATAGATTTACCGATAGACAAGGAGACAGATGGATAAAGACAGAGAGGGCTGGAGAGAAGGAAGGAAAGAACGAGAGAGAGAGAGAGAGAGAGAGAGCGAGCGAGCGAGCGAGAGAGCCAGAGCCAGAGCCAGAGCCAGAGCCTCAACCACCTTTCGGTTCATCACCGTTCATCCATCGCAACAGTTCACCTCCCGTATCTATCTTGGAAACTTCCGGCACGAATTGTGGGCGGTACTACTGCGTCTAGGGTTATAACCTACTTAGTAAGTGGGATGAGATGGGATGAGCCACCAAGTAGCTATCTTAGTTCACTGGAGGGTGAAGCTTCTGGGAGGCCCAGGAGCTTCTCCCCGAGCTTTTCCTTGTGGCCCCGGTTAAGCTGCCGCCAGTGCCACCGGTCACACCCAAGGCGGTTTGGAGGGTTTGTTTGTTGGGCGATTGCGGAGGTGGATTTAAGGGAAGTTCTGGTGATTTTATGGTTGATGTTGCTTAGTTTGACTTGATTGATTGCGAATTTAGGGTTGGTTTTGCTTAGTTTGGGAATTTCAGGATTGTTTTTGAGGGCTGACGCACTGGAATTGGAGGAAAGTTGGGTCATGCTTGCGGGATATTGCTGGTCTTGAAAGGATGATTTCGCAATGACTGATGAACATATCCCAAAATCAAAGCCAATACAAAGGCGAATCAAAGGCGATTGATCTCTTGCCGAAGGGTGCCGCATTACTGTCGACAAGCCTGCTGATTCTCTTTGTAAAATTCTGCATCTTTGTTGTCGAACTGTCTGTGCATCCAGCAAAAGCGCAGATCTATTCTCTCTGCGTGTGCGGAAGCCTTTCTTTTTCGTCTAAGCATTGTCATCAAGTGTTTTCATTTCCCATAGTTTCCCATCAAAACGTTCTTAAAGGATCCTCAAGGGACATTTTCCATGTCTTCCATGGTATTCCATGGTTTTCCCAGTTCAGAGAAATCCAGACACCGGAAGACACGTCATCTTCCCATCGAAGCTCGCAGGCCTTGGAGTCGCGAAACACGGTGACACCGCCGCGACGCGGTGCCTTGGATGGCTGACCCAACATGGTGATTTTTCATGAGAAATCATGATAAACAATCAATGACGTTGATGAGAAAATTTTGGTAAAAATCCGATGACAATGACAAACATCATTTGCCTGAAATTATGGGATCAACATGGATTAGCCCAAATAAAGAATTGATAAACCAATATACTATATATATTTTGATAGACCATCAGTAATAACAAAGATTGGTAACCATTGATAAAGCATCGGAATATGGGGCAATTGGCTGGGCTGGCACCTTCTATTTTCAGGGCCAAGTAAGATGGTTGATGATAATGGCATTAACGGGATGGCTTGCCGCTAAGGATGATTAGCCGGTGTACTAATCGGAACCCTGACTTAACAATCTGGGTTTTATTGGTCTCCCGTGCCTCACGTTGTGACCCGTCTTTTTGCTTGAGAGCAACCACCCTTTCAAGCCAGTATTTTTATTTTTTGCACCCTGCATTCATGAAAAAGTGGGTGATAATCTCATAGTTTGCGCAGGTAAAGAATTGTTCTTTTGAAGCCTTCCTTTGGAGCAGTTGTTAAATCGTGTTAAATGGTGAGTCAAAGCATGTTTCCTGCTGCAGCAGGATGGTCATTCCTCATCCGGGTATGGTCATACCCAGGTCTTTGGGTTCGATTCAAAGATTGGCTGCAGCGAAGGGGGCTAGGGAGGACTCAGGGTGGGGTAGCTGGGTATCCGCAGACGGCGGCTTCACATGGGTTTGTCTGGTTTTATGATCATGTTCCGTATTGAAATCACCATAAAATGTGCCTATACTCCACTTTCAGGCAGCACCCTCGCATCAGATGCCACATCATGTTCTTTTCCCTTTCCATGGTAGGTCGCCCCAACCAGACAGTCAACCAGCCACAAAGTCCTGGAAGAAACCGCGAATTGGGTAGTGACCTGGACCAAACTCCGGTAGCAATCCAATTTGGCAGTAGATATTTCCTGTGATGCTATACTTATGGATCAAGTGTTGCCATATACTTCATTCTAACATAATTTTACAAATAATCTGTGTATCCATCTGTATACGGATATATGCTGAACTGGTTTATATTGTATTAGGAATTTACTGCCCAACCTTCACTGATGATCAGGAGAGAGACGACCAGCCTCGCAAGACACTGGTAGGCCGGGCCCAGGTGAATTTCGGGAAAATGGTGAAAACTTGCCATAATGATGGTTATTTGTGAAAAGAGATATCTAATCAGTCTATCTATCTATCTGTCTATCTATCTATCTGTCTATCTGTCTATCTATCTATCTATCTTTCTATCTATCAATCTATCTATCAATCTATCTATCAATCTGTCTATCCATCCATACGTACGTACGTACGTACATACATACATACATACATCCATACATCCATACATACATACATACATACATACATATGTTCATTGATACTTTCTAATTTTATAGCAAGTAATATTTAAAACATCATTTTCATACATCATTATACAATATATTTTTGATTTAATACGATAGAAATTATCATGCAGATTTTCATGTCTTTTTAAAATAGAATGAAACAATGTAACACATTGTAATTCAATATAATTAAATATTGCGAAATACAACATTTTCTAATACTAATTTTCATATAATGTACTTTAATATCATTTAAGCTAACGAAATAACTTATTAAAATATATAATATTATCTAATTTGATCAAATAAACTATAAGATGTATTTAGTATGATTTAATTTAGTATATATATATATGTACATGTACATATTGTATTTATTATATATGTATATATGGATTCGGGGGGGCTACCCCGGGACCATAGGTTTCAATGCTAACAAGCGATGTGGTATCCATTTAAGGAAACTTCCACTTTTTTCACACGTCATTTAAATGGGAAACTAATGTGGCAATACGATGTAACTGGGTGATTTTTCCATTGCCATATTTGATTAGCGGGTAGATGCTTGACTGATGAGATGCTGGATTTGCAGCTCCTACTCGGTGTTAGATGATTCCGAGTGACTTTGCCATATTATATATTTCGTGGGATGAGCCGAAGCATTCGTTTCCAGAAGCAACAAATTCAACCCAGTTTCAGTATGTGAAAAAAACATGTGCAGTAGCTTAAAGCAAACCTTTTGTCAGATTGGATCCAAACCTTGTTTTCCCGACACGGCCCTCCAAAGGCTTTGATCGGGAAAAATCCGCAAGTGAGTCCCTTTGCCCTGCGCTTGTTTGTGCGAAAAACCTTGGAAAACCTGGCAGTGCGGACCTTGATCTGGAATGCAAATTTCTTCGTATTTTTTTGGGGGTTTAACCATCAGCATACCATCAGCAAAAGCTGGTTTGACAATCAAATCATGTGGTTTAATCATCAAACGTTGGGGCTGAAGATGTTTTCATTATCATGAAGGGACTGCGTCCAGTTTGAACAAAATTGAATAGGGCCTGGCCTCGTTTCAAATCCATCATATCCATTGTCGTTTTGTCCTTCCATAGCAGTTGAGGAACAACAAATCACGGGGATGGGGGCATCAGTTTCTTTCGCTGGAGCTGAAGCTGTTGGCTCCAAGAAACGGTGGAAGGGCAGCAATGGAGGACTTGAGCCCAACATATTTGAAACTGGGTTTCGAATGGATCTTCTTTCGATAAAGTCTAATAAAGATAATTTAATCATTGTGTCGGCTCTTGGCCGCCACAGCTGGGAAGGTTGACGCTTCCACTTGTTGTACTTGTTGCGTTTGTACTTGTTTTTTCTTGTTTGTATTCGTGATCATATGATCATATGGCTGCATGGTTTGGCCTCGTCCACAATCTAACACTTTGACCCAAGTCCATGTCCTTTGTTTTCAAAATAAGTCATCCCAGCATGTCTCAAAACCCTCGAACACCAACAAGTGATTGAGAGGCTGTAGGGCCATCCGCATTGGAACCCTTCCAGGCTTGTTGGCCCACCTTGATTTTGGTCTCAGGAAATTTTTGTTGGGTGGCGGCTATGCTGCACTACTGGGAGCCCCTTGGCCCATAAGTCATGACCTTGGCTTGGCCGACATGCTGAATACAATGTTCTAATTAGGCTGATAATATCTTATAATTCTTTTTTGCCCCATTCAAGTGGCAGGCCAAACTGGAAAGTGGTGCATATCTAAACCCCAGCCTTGACATCTTTTCACTGGTAAGGGCCCATTTTTTGATCATCTGGTCGCGAGGTTTTTGTAGCTCCACCTAGGTGAATTATGCGTCATTGGCTGGAAAGATTGGCGCCCCAAATGCGCAAATCTCGAAGGTCTACCCCAGTCCTGTGACCCCAGCAGGATTTGCTTTCAGAATCCCGGCAACCAGTTTGGGGGACTTCATTGTGGGTTTCCTGAGATGTGTTGGCAATTCATCATTTGGAAGTGTTGGGATGCCGCTGAAGGATTTTTCTGTGGCAAAACAGGGCTGAACTGGTCATTTTGATTAGACTGCAGCGGCTGAATGGCTCAGAAGAACATTCTATTTTTACCTTGAGACTGTCCTGGACTGTGTACTCAGCAAAATTCAGTAAACACCATCCATCATCTCATTGTTCCTGAAAGTCGCCGAGCATCGCCATGAAATCCCCAGGTGCCCATGGCCCCATTGCGCACCGAGGCATTTGGGGTCCCATCTTCCTCCTACAGGGCGCCGGTGTTGCAGCGCTGCTATCCGATGCTTTGCCGGTGGAGGTGATGAGAGCGGTGTTCCCCTACTGGTTCGGCACGTGGATCTGGCAGAATTGACACCTGGAGGAAAAAGACATAGGGATATAAAGTGGCACAACATTTCACAAAGTGGTGCCCCAGTTCGTTAGCTGAGTTGGTGAGCATAACTCCAATAACTTGGGTTTGCGGGGTATATAACTAGAGGTGATGGGGTTCACAAACCAACTTTTGACTGGGTGGACATCTAGGGATGTTTCAAACATATGGGGAATTTAGCAACAGTCATGTGATGCAGCAATGATGATGGATGGTTTTGTCCCCAGTAGAGTTGGGTCATACGGACGCTTCTATTTTTATTTTTTTAATGGTGTTTCTTGAGCAGTCTGGGACCTTGCTGAAGACCAGCAAGATGTAACGTGATGATTACATCATGGTAACATGATGATGTTTACATGATGGCAACAGAGAAAATGCAGAAGTGTAGGGCTTGTTATCACAATGTTCGCAGTGATCTTGTGGGTTTGGTTGGTTACACACTTCGAAAGCAGCTCCTGCGGGGGAAAAATTGGCTATCCACATGGCCCATGGAGGAGAAACATGTTCTGATATTTTCTTGAAAATCAATCTGACCTTGTTTGACTAGTGGCTCTTATCCCCGGATGTCTTGCTTGCTCCTCCAGGTAATAGAGATAATAATCACCTTCCACGAAACAGATGTGAAACCGGAACATGATTTTCCGAGCGGACGTGGCAATGAATATGGGTTCCATGCATTTCCATGCTATTTTTTCAGAGATTTGGAGCTCAATTTCTCCGTTTTTTATGGGGCAAACATGTGTACTTTTTTCATCGGGTCCTGGTGCTACACAATCTCAAATCAGTTACCGTATGATAAAAATCCCTTCGCCCTAAAATTAAACGTCCCCCCCTTACCCCCCCAAATAAAAAACTTATGGGTAGTTTTTTTTTGGGGGGTGCATTTGATATTTGGAGGAGAAGTTGGCCCCTAATATGACATATAAGATATATATAAAATCAAAACCTTAATCAAACATTTTTTTAAAATTTCAACATCGGTTAAAGTCCTTTCTAAATCTGATTAGAATATTCCCCAAAATTGGATTTTGAAGCTTTCCCCTAATATTGAATTTAAAGCTCTATTTCGAAAAACTAAAATTTTCGATGTCAAAATCGATTGATTTCTCTTCTAAGTCTAATTAGAAATATTAAAATATTGCCAAAAATTGGATTTCGAAGCTTTCCCCTAACATGAAATTTAAAACCTTAATATTAAAAAAAACTATTTAAAAAAAATCAAAATCGATGAAAGTCCTTTCTAAATCTAATTAAGATTATTGCTAGAAATTGGATTTGGAAACTTTCCCCTAATATTAAATTTAAAACCTGATTTTTTTTAACCTTATTAAGATATTGTCAAACATTGGAATTCGATGCTTTCCCCTAATAGTAAGTTAAACAACTTAATTTAAACAAATAAAATGTTCGATTTTAACAAACGGACCCTAGCAAAAAAAAACACCCCGGGGTTACTGTAGCTAGTTTTTATATGTTTTATTATTAAGGTGGTAATTAGAAGCTTTAAATGGACCTTCATTTTTTAACTTCATTTTTTTTGTTTCCTAAAGGGGATTAATTGAAAGTCGAATAGACCAATCTGAAATTTGCCAAACCAAATTATCTGGGGTATTTTTTCTGTTTTAGTGGAGTTTGAGTAATAGGGAGAAAGGGTTACAAAGTAATTAATGCAACCTTTGCCAGCCCAAAACCGCAAAAACAAGTTAAGTCTTGCCCTTTGGAGCTTGTTTTGTTCACCAAATCTAAGGGTTTGATGATTGAATCTGAGTCAACCTTGGGTGGGTACTCTTGTAACTTTACTGCTGTACTGTAGCATCTTTGGCTGTAAACGATAAAATGTAGTATCTTATATTGTCTTGTATTATATATAATTACAACCCAATGAGGTAAAAACATTGCCTTTTTTTCCACGGGCCGTCTAAGATTTAAACAACACATCCGCCGCTGGGATACCCCTAGGTTGGCAGGCCTGCTTTGTCTCGTTGCCACTGGCTGACAAGAGCCGGAACCTCGACCTGGACCTGCTCGGCGGAGCATGATGACACAATGGGGTGCAACAATATGGGGGTTTCCGTAAATTTGGATACCCCAAAATGGTTGTTTTGGGGGTACCACCATTTCAGGAAACCTCCATGTTATATATATATATATATATTTACAAGATGGTATACGTAATGGCGTATAACAATGACATTGTTTATTGTTGGTGATGAGTGGTGAAAACGCACGTGGTTTTTTTGTGTCTCCGATTTCTTCATTATTCCATCACACACATGCGATGATGATACGGCATTCATTGAGCGGTGGGGATTATTATCGTCAATTGAACCAGTGGTGTGGAATCCGACTATATTGCTTTGGGAAATTCCATGTGCTAGCCTCTACAGGTATATGTAATATGGTAGTGCGTTACGTCCCAGTGAGCCAACAGCAACACAGCGGTACAGGCAATCCGCCGTAAATGTCGAAAGTTTTCTTCCTGGATCCGCTGTCTGCACATCTAGGATCATGTTGGTGTATTGATGTTTACCCTTTGGCAATGAACCATGGCTATGGAAAATGGCTCATTTATAGACATTTATAGAATATTTTTGATGATTAACTTATTAGAAATGGTGATGTTCCATATCAATTAACATTTAACAAGATGTTTAATTGAGGTATGCCTCTTAAAAAAAGCTGCCAGCTAGAGCTCGACCTCCGGCATTTTCACATCCTGGTTGGTGCCTCATGTCCCAAAATTGGATTGGGGGAAATTTCAGGACAGCCGGAGAGCTTTTAATTGCCTTTAATGTCCCAGTGGCTTCCGCGGGGGTCGAAATACCTAGTCTTGTTCCCCGAAACACCGACCAAAACATAGATTTAAACCGCGCAGGGGGTTCACAGGACGGTATTTTCAACATTGAAAGTCACAATCCCTTGCGCCTGTTAGCGAAAATTGTGTTTTTTATTTCTCCAAAATCGGCATGATTCTCTGAAAAAATTGCGTTGTACCAAAGTTTTGGAACCCCTTGTCGGTCAACTTCACTTTTTCCCCTCAGATTTTCCCTGTGTTGCTTTTTGCGCCATTGCCATTGCCGCACATAGGCCATCCGATCCTTTTTGATCTTGCCTTTCACTCCGGTATGAATGGCCGATGGAAACTTAACTTTGCTTTTTTTCCACGCGCAATCGATACCACCTGTGTGCAGTTATCTTCTGCATGAAGATAGTTAGTGCAAGAAAAGATCTTGTTAATGTAGCGTGAAGATAGTTAGCAAGTGCAAGAGAAGATATTTTTAACGCCGCATGAAGATAGTTAGCAAGTGCAAGAGAAGATCTTGTCAACGTAGCATGAAGATAGTTAGTAAGCACAAGTGAAGATCTTGGTAACTTAGCATGAAGATAGCGCGCATGTGGACATGAACGTCATTAACCCACCTGACCCCCACCTCCCACCCCTGCCCCCACCCTGTTGTATGCAAGTGTTATTAACGTAGGGTGAAGACAGTTAGCAAGTGCAGGAGAAGATCTTGGTCACGTAACATGAAGATAGTGCGCATGTGAACATGAACGTTAATAGCCCACCCCACCCCCACACCCCCGACTCCAGCAAAAACAATGAAAAATCTTGTCCGGTTTCCCCGGCACCAGCCAAAACATGGATTTTATATGTTCTTTTTTTAAAATAAAGATCCTTCATAGGTGTTAAATCATGTTAAATCATGGCTTTTCACAGGTTTGTATCCCCCATGGAATGGAGCTCACCATGGGTGTCCCTTTATATGGGGCGATGTCGCGCTTGCAACTTTTTTATGTGCTCGCTTGTGACTCCAATATGTGTTCGCTTGTAACTCCAAAATCATCATCAGCGTCATCATCATCAGCGACATCAGATTTTCTTCTTCATGATCATCATGATCTTTCTGGTCATCATGATCATCATGATCATCATGACCATCAGGATCACCATGATCACCATGATCACCATGATCACCATGATCATCACGATCACCACGATCACCACGATCGCCAGGACCACCATGACCACCATGACCACCATGATCAGCATGATCAGCATGATCACCACGATCGCCATGACCACCATGACCACCATGATCACCATGATCACATTGATCGCCATGATCACCATGATCACCATGATCACCATGATCGCCATGATCGCCATGATCGCCATGATCACCAACACCAACAGCATCATCGGCAACATCATCAACAACAACAGCAACAATGACGACAACAACAACAACAACAATAACAAGAACAAGAACAAGAACAAGAACAACAACAACAAAAACAAAAATACAATTACCCCGTGAAGTCCTCTTGTGTCTTCAATATTCTAGACCCTATTAAAATGACCCCGTTGTTGTTTCTAACCCCCCTCCCCGAACAACCATGTTGTCCACGGGGTCTTTGTGATAGTGTCTTGAAGGCCCCCCCAAATAACAACACCAACACAACAACAATAAGGACAGGTTGGACTCTAATTTAGGTCATCTTCATCAAAACTTGGCAATGCACTTCGTTCATTTTTCTTGTTGACGGAGCTCAGTTTGGGCCTTCTTTGGGCCCAGGCCGTCTCATTGGGACAGAAAAAAGAAAGGGCTGGAAATGTTGATTGCCCAAGTTTTCGACAATAACCTGTGTTCCGCCATGGCCATGACATGCTCCTTGCTTTCGTCAATCATTCAGCATCACCATTGTATATTCCTTGGGATCAGCACCCAAAAGTTGGAGAATGGAGTGCTCAAGACTTGCGTGCATAGCAGGAAAACAGAGTGTAGCTTGCCGCCGCCGCGTTGACCACAAGTGTTCACTGACTTAGTCTAGATCTAGGGCCCCCTGAATACCGGAGATTGCTACCTCAACCCCCCCCGAGAACAACCACGGGGGCTTAGTCTTTTTGTCTAGAATGTTCAAGAGGCTGGCCCCCAATGATCCCCATGCTCAGAAACCAGCACCAAGAAAAAAACATTTTGGTCTTCAATCTCGCAGGATCTGGAAAATGGAACTTTGACTCATCTAGGTACAAGGCAAGGACATGCAACAACAGAGACTTGCATCTTGCCTGGAACCACAACTCTAGGGTGACACAATACCACACACATGGACCCCCCCCCCGAGAACAAGTCCTTTTGTCTAGAATATTCAAGAGGCTGGCCCCCAGAGATCCTAATGCTCAGAAACCAGCACCAAGAACATTCATATTGTTCTTCCATCTCGAAGAATCTGGAAGATGGAAATTTGACTCATCTAGATACAAGGCAAGGGAATGAAACAACAGAGACTTGCATCTTGCCTGGAGCCACAACTCTAGGGTGGCACAGTACCACACACATCGACCCCCCCACCCCGCGAACAAGTCTTTTTGCCTAGAATATTTCAGAGGCTGGCCCCCAGAGATCCCAATGCTCAGAAACCAGCACCAAGAACAAACATTTTGTTCTTCAGTCTCGCAGAATCTGGAAAATGGAAAATTCTTCCATTCTTCAATTGTGAAGAAAGTTCAATAAAACATAGGAAAAACATGTGGAAAAATGGAAAAACATCTTCGCCACAGCATTCCTGTCGAAATCACAAGTTCTGCTTCCTGGTTGTACTTCCATGATACAGAAAGGAAAAAATAGAGAAACACAAATGCCATGGCTTGGCACATTATATCTTGCTTGGATCAAATCCTCTGCTTTGCCACAAAACTTTTCAAAAACACACCCGAACAACACTAGTCCACGGGGCCTTTGTAATCTCGTCTTCAAGGCTATTTCTGGTTGTTTCCACGGGGGCTTTGTTTTTGTGTCTTCCAACAACAACAAGAACAACAACAACCACCAACCACCGACCACCGATCACCGACCACCGACCACCGACCACTGACAACCGACAACCCACCACCACAACAACAACAACAACAACAACAACAACCCACCACCACCAACCACCAACCACCAACCACCAATCACCACCCAACCACCGCCGACAACCGACAACCGACAACCGACAACCGACAACGACAACGACAACGACAACGACAACCACAACCACAACCACAACCACAACCACAAGAACAACAAGAACAGCAAGAACAAGAACAACAACGACAACGACGACAACAACAACAACAACAAGAACAAGAACAAGAACAATAACAAGAACAAGAACAAGAACAAGAACAACAACAACAACGACAACGACAACGACAACGACAACAACAACGACAACGACAACAACAACAACAACAACGACAACGACAACGACAACGACAACGACAACGACAACGACAACGACAGCCACAACAACAACAACAACAACAACCAACAACAACAACCAACAACAACCAACAACAACCAACAACAACCAACAACAACAACAACAACAACAACAACCAACAACCAACAACAACAACAACACCAACAACACCAACACCAACACCAACACCAACACCAACACCACGACCACCACCAGCAGCAGCAGCAGCAACAGCAACAACAGCAACAGAAGCAGCAACAGCAACAACAACCACAACAACAACAACAGCAACAACAGCCACAACAACAACAACAGCAACAGCAACAGCAACAGCAACAGCAACAGCAGCAACAGCAGCAACAGCAGCAACAGCAGCAACAGCAGCAACAGCAGCAACAGCAGCAACAGCAACAGGAACAGCAACAGCAACAGCAACAGGAACAGCAACAGCAACAGCAACAGCAACAGCCACAACGACGACGACGACGACGACGACGACGACGACGACGACGACGTTGACGACGTCGACAACGTTGACAACGTTGACAACGTCAACGTCAACGTCAACAACAACAACAACGACAACGACAACGACAACGACAACGACAACGACATCGACATCGACATCGACAACAAACACATACCATCTTCAGCATCATCATCATCAACATCACCACCACCACCACCACCATCATCATCATCATCATATCATCAGCAGCACCATCCTCGTTATCATCATCATGATCATCATTTGCAACATCGTTCCTATGACATTTATCTTCATCATTGTCGTTGTCATCATCACCACCACCATCTTCTTCTTCATCATGATCACCATCATCGTCATCATCATCATCATGATCATCACGTTTATCACCGCCATCAACAGCAACATTCATCACCAGCACCATCACCATCTTTGTCATCATTAACATCATCGGCATCATCATCAACAACATGTGTTTTCATACCCCTTACGCTGAATAATTAATCCAGGGGTACGGCTGAGTCTCTGGAATTTGTTTCTGGATTATTTTTTCTCGTGTCTTCCGAGTCGCACGTGCAAAAGGTACCTATTGTTCTTTGCTGAAAATTAAGCTGGATAGCCAAAAGCGTTCAATTCTCGGATTTTCAGGTTGAGCTGTCCTTGGACAATTAAACAATTGGGACGCCTAGGGATTTTCCGAGGACATTTGCTGGGGATATCTTGGTGCTGGGACCAGCACGCGCAGCGCCAAAACCATGTAGTCAAACGTGTGTCCCACTTGAACTAGACATGCGTGTGTCCCACTTGAACTGGACATGCATTCTTGAGGGTTGGGGTGCATTTTTTGGCATTGTTTGGCTTACAGAATTGCGCGGCCCAAAAGCATGACTATGTCAGATGTGGCCGTGGACCTTGAATGCGCATTGCACTTATCAGGGGGCAACCACCATGACCCAACTTTCGGCACAAACCACGCAAAACTACAGGAGCGAATCTGTCATTTTTTTCGTTCTTGATGACAAGCGGGTTGGAGTCAACTTCATTTTTCCTGGGAGCGCCTGAGCGTAGGGTTCTTCCAAGAAAAGAAGCTGAGATAATACATTTTCATTACATCTTCATATCTTACGTCAGCTCATCTTACATCTTCATATTACATCTTCATATTTTACATCAGCTCATCTTACATCTTCACATCACATCTTCACATCTTACGTCAGCTGATGTTACATCTTCACTCTCTCTCTCTCTCGCTCTTCTCTCTCTTCTCTCTCTCTCTCTCTCTTCTCTCTCTTCTCTCTCTTTCTCTCTCTTCTCTCTCTCTCTCTCTCTTCCCTCTCTCTTCCCTCTCTCTTCTCTCTCTCTCTCTCTCTTCTCTCTCTCTCTCTCTTTCTCTCTGCTCTCTCTCTCTCTCTCTCTGTCTCTCTCTCTCTCTCTCTTCTCTCTCTTCTCTCTCTCTCTCTCTCTCTTCTCTCTCTCTCTCTTCTCTCCCCTCTCTCTCTCTCTCTTCTCTCTCTCTCTCGTCTGCTAGATCGTCAAAAACTGAGGCAAATTGCGATTTTGAGTCGGCTGCTGCGACCCTTATGCACGAAATGAGGTTCGATCGTCGAAAACTGAGGAAAAATTGTGATTTTGAGTCGGCTGCTGCGACCTTTACGAACGAAATGAGGCTCGATCGTCGAAAACTTAGGAAAAATTGCGATTTTTTGAGTTTCCTTTTTCGGGGTCCCCACGCATAATACAACATTTGGGTAGTCTTAGTAGAAACTTCATGAACATGTCTTAGTATGCTGCGGAACCCTAGGTCTCGAAGCGGGTTCCCAAGCATGATCGGACATTTTGACAATAGAAATGTGATGAAAATGTGTTACTATGCTGCAGCCAGTCAGGCTTCGAAGCGGGTTCCCAAGCATAATGCGACGGTTGTGCGTGTAAAAGTGTGTAAAATCGTCTGTGTGTAAAAGTGCCTGTGTGGAAGAGCGTCTGTGTGTAAAATCGTCTGTGTGTAAGGATGTCTGTGTAATAGCTTTTCCATCATTCTATTTCCAGCACTCTGTCATTTTCATACGCCATGATACGCCATGTCCTTTGCAACAATTATAGATCTGCTTGCTTTCCTTCTGTTCCGTGTGTCTCTTTCACGCCTATAATAATTACATCTTTTGCCTATAATACATTATAATACATCTTCTGCATATGTTTGTCTTGGTGCTAAGTGCTAACAACAGAGTAACTTGCTCCTCTACGTTCTCGGGCCATCCGTCGTCTAGTTGGATGTTGGGCACTGAGATTTCCCATCTAAGGGAATACAGTCTAAGGGTATAAGGGTGTGAAACAATCAAATCAAATTCTACATTAGTTGTGGGCACTCCCTGGATTATTTTTTGAATTTCGATTATTTTTGAATTAATCCGGGTAGGTACCCTAGAACTCCCCCCATCCCATCTTTGGATTAATTTATAGCATTTTTATGTTGAAAATTAATCCAACCATGTTCAGTACTGACCATTTGAAAGTTTTGTGAACTGGGGGGGTGCCTGGATTAATTTAAAAAATTACTCCGAGGTGGGTCTCCTCCCCCTCCCCCTTCAGTGCAAGGGGTATATTTTTTCATCATCAGCATTGTCATCGTTTTCCACGCCTACGTTGTGGAACCATTCGCAGAAGCCAAAGCATATGGAGGTCTTGTGCCTTTTCATGATATCTTCTTTGCCTATAAGGCCCGAAGCACGCAAGAAATATGTAGTAATAACGCGAGGTTCTTCACGAGGGACCACGCGTGACATCACACGTGTGAAAGGTCCTAATAGATGGCAAACGTGGCTATAGTATATAAAGAGTTTCCAGTGGTGATGGCACATTTGAGGATCATGAGGATGCTGCTTGTGATGAAGAGTTTTTAAGAGTGTGGTAGCTGTTTAATTAGATCAACCAGATTGATTCAGTTTGCTGTTGTGACCTACTCCTAAACGACACTGAAACCCATAGCCGCAATATTGCCGCTGCATTAGAAGCTTCTGCATATAGCTTGTCATCCTTATTCCCATATAAAAAGAGATCTGATCGTTAGCATCATGTCCGTGTGCTAGTGCAGGAGAAGGTCTGATAGCGTGGCATCATGTCGGTGTGCAATTGCAATAGAGGATCTCCTAGCGTAGCAATGCGTAGCAAATAGTCCTTGTGCCAAGGGCCGAAGGACATTTATCACCCCCACCCACCCCCACCCCACCCGCACCCCAAACCCAGGAGAAGATCTGATAGCGTAGCATCATGTTGGTGTGCAAGTGCAAGGGAAGACCTCATAGCGTAGCAATGCCATATAGTCCCTGTGCCAAGAGCCACAGGACGTTATCACCCCTGCCCACACCACTGCACACCCCCCCACCCACCCTGCAACACGTGATGTGAGCAAACGGTCAGAGCTACAAGTGGGCGATTTTCCGAGCTGCAAGTGAGATAGGAGATGCAAGTGATCACAAGTGAGACAGAGCAACAAGTGAGCGCTTTTCCGAGTCGCAAGTGAGATGTTTGCCAGTTGACAAGGCGGTCCATTTGCGCTCCTTAGGAAGGACAAAATCTTCCGAACGCTGTTGGCCTGTGCCTTGCAACTGCTGGCCGCTCAGAGCTGTTCCTTGGCGCCAAAAAGCATCCACCATGCGTTCTGAGGCTGTTTCACATTGGGAAAATCATTTATTATATACATATGTTTTTAAATGCACATACATACATACATGCATGCATGCATGCATACATGCATACATGCATACATGCATACATGCATACATGCATACATACATACATACATACGTACGTACGTACGTACATACGTACGTACGTACGTACGTAGGTACATACATATGCATGCATGCACAATATACACACATGTGTGATATATATACATGATTATACGTACATATACACATGCATGTATGTTCCTTTAATAACTAGACTGTGCTTAAAGCTTGTTTTTGTAAGACGAGTGCATATAATTACATGTCCATGCTAGTGTTATGATGCACCGTCCAAGCTAATTCTGTAAAGCGCATTAAAAAAAAAAAACAAAAAAAAACGATTTAGCCATTTTGAAAAAAGCAAAAAAAAAGCAAAGAAAAAAGCAATAAAAAAGAAAAACGAAGCAAAAAAAAACAATTGGAAAAAAACAACAAAAAAACACTTGGAGTCGCTTTCGCTGAGAATGTCGTCCCACTTTTGGAGCTTGCAGATGAAAGAGTATGCCTCGGATCGTGACAAGGCGCCTGGGCACATGAACTTTGGCTAGGTTTGGGGGAAACTTTGCAGATTTGGCTGCTCCATCCGGGAAGGTGGTGAAGGTGGCTGGAAACTTGGGGGGACCCCCTCGTCTGGAAGGGGGGGTCCTCCCAAATAGTTTTTTTTTTCTCGCTTTTTTTTCGTTTTTTTCCTAGGAAAAAGCAAAAAAAAAAACAAAAAAAAAAACGATTTTTGACCCCGCCTCCTCCCAGGATCCCCCGAGCCAGGTCCCGGGGTAGGGTCAGCCAGGGGGTTGGACCCCCCCCCGGGGTAGGGTCAGCGAGGAGGTTGGACCCCCTTGTGGGAATGTCGGGTCCAGCTGAGTGTGCAGGCCTCTTTCCATTGTCACCTGCGCTTTTTCCATTGGTTCTTGCGTTTCTTGTTGCCATTGCCTGCTGGTTTCATTGCTTTCCTGGGTTTTTACTTGTTTATTGTTTTTCTTTTTCAGGTGTTTTTTTTTGTTTTTTTTGCTTTTTCAAATCGTTTTTTTTTCGTTTTTTTTTCGCTTTTTTAAAAAAACAAGGTTTACAGGAGTTAGCTTGTATAGCAGACAACATAATGCTAGTGATGATTCCAGGCATGACGGTGACGGCGCAGAGGCTCAATGGTTTGGAGGACCTGAAAAGCATGGTGAGCTGCTGGGAAATCCGCTTTTTAAATGGAGCGCCAACTGGGAACATTCTTTATAAATAAATGGAGGTTTTAATGGGAGAATCCACAAACAATACAAGTTTTATTAAACTAAACATGTTGGATTGTCCCTTTCCACTGGCATGTTTGATTATCCGCTGGTAAAACTACTTTAATCAACAATCTTCAGTTGCCAATACAGCATCACGCTCGAGCATTCCCAGGTTTGACAACACCGAACCAAAGGACATCTCATTGACTATGCTGTGAGTATTGTATCACAACGAGTGTATAGAAGACATAGACTTGAAAAACGAAATGTTGCTATGCCTCGAAAACAATCGCTTGAAGCCTCGAAAATTTGGATTTGGATTGCTTTTCAATGGGAAAAAAACGGGTATTGTGACAGATTCAAGGCTACTGGTTCTTGCTAGGATCTTCGTGGTGAATTTGATGTGTGAACCACCAGCAATGCATGGGGAAGGTGGCATGGCATTCGTAAGACCCCTGGCTTCCTACTGGCCCTATTCATTTTGGGGCGCCGCATGAGGACCATGTGAGGTGCCTATTATATAATTATATATAGACTTTTATGGTATGCTTTTCCGTTATTGAGATCAGATTCGGTCACATTGTCCACATGGCGTGTAGCAAACCTGCGCCTGTTAGGAGACAAGTGGATTACGCTCAGCTGTGCTTGATTTTCCTTCAGGCGTCAGAAAGTTTCGACTGGTTTGGACGCCAATGACAGCACCATTTGTGGCCACATTACGCTTTGGCACTCGAAAATAGCCATGACAAATCACCTCCAGGTGTAGAATTTTGTAGATAAATTTTTGTTTTTTTCCATGGCCACGTTCTGGTTCTATGGCAAATTGTTGGGTTACCAGATAGACCACCATCAAGTGAGTTTTTTCTCGTGACCATCCCTTGACCCAGCCCAACTCTCTTGAGATTTTTCGGCGGCAGGGCCAACAACACCCAGCGACCACTAAAATTTACCAAGCTGCGTTTATTTGTTGAAAAATGGTTCATTTTCATATTCTTCCAAACCACGCCGTTGTGGCAGGTCTGAACGCCGGATGGTTGGGTGCAGCCTCAGGGATTGGCGTCAGTCTAGCCTTGCAGTACTGGCCACGTGGAGATTGGACCACACCCAACCGCAGTGCAGTGTTGCTGAGCACCGTTTGTTGCTATGGTGCTGGGATGACCTTGGCCCTGGGAGACTTGGCTCCGCGCAAGTTGGAAACAAATCGGAAAAAACGGCCTGTAGTGCTGAATCTAAACTACACAATGATGGATCTGTACGGCACAAATCGGGCTTCAAGTACAAGCAGCTGAAGATGCGGAACAACAAATCAAGTTCACGGGCCACTTTCGGTAACTCATTTCCCAATGTTCCGCAACCATGACTCAGAACTATCATCACTGGGTAGGCTTCTGTTTGTTGGATAGTTCAATAACTAGAAGCGTAACATAGTTTAACTAATTTGTTGTTGCCATCCATGAACCTCGATCTGCTCAAGATGATTTTTTTTGTCCCATAGGTTATTCCACCATTTCGGGAATCTACTGGACTTTCTTGGAGGTGGCGCTAAGATGCCCTAAGCATATCCAAGCGAAAGGATGAACGGAGATAGAAATAGTCCCCAGCTAAGATAAATGCCAACGGCAGATGGAAAGCCCATGGATGTTTTAAGTGAATGTTCTGTTTGCATAGAAGATCATGCTTTGGGGGTTACCCCCGGTGGCAGCATTCTTCCGGTGTAAGCCACCAATGAACTGATATCTGCATGTTTCAAGATACTATATAACAAGCATCCACCACAAACCATGGATGAAACATTATGTATCATTTTATCATCAGCAAAAATGACCACAATAGACATGACAAACGCGAAACAGGATCAGCAAATAAAGTCACAGGAGTGATACTTGATTTAATGGTAAATGCACAGGACAACCCAATATTTGACGGTATCCTGTGAAAATTCCTTCGCGCCAAGGCCCAAACAAATACTGAATCTTAGCGGTGATTTGTTTGAATGTGGGTCTTAACGGCTGATCTGATACATCACCAAGTACACCATTGTCTTTTGCAAGTATACCATTGTCTTTTGCTATCCTTATCATCATAATGGCCCGCGGGCCAAAAAAAAGCAATGAACAGCCCGATAAGTGTGGATACATATATATATATATAGGCCAAACCGTATAATTCTTCAATGGTATCCACCACCAAAATACCACCAAAAAAGAACAGAAAACGTATTCAACATAGAAAGATACTTCAAAACTACATAGAAATGAGATGGTTGGTTTCCAAAAAAAATACATAAATAAATCAATACATAAATAAGTAAATAAATAAATAAATAGATAAACATATCTATGTAAATATTTAAGTAAATCTTACACACGCACACACACATATATATATTTATATATTTATATATTACATACATACATACATACATGCTGCATGCATGCATGCATGCATACATACATACATACATACATACATACATACGTTACATACATACGTTACATACATATATTTTTGCATTTTTGTGTAAATTATGTGTTGATTTATTTGCACATTAAGCGCGCAGATACACGCAAAATTCTAGGTGTCAGCTCCCGTCCAGGACAGGGCAACAGCTGGGGCTTCGGGCTAGGCTACTGCCTGGCCACCAGCTGGGCCTGTTTCGGTTTGACGAAGGCCGAGACGTCGCCGAAGGTCGTGAAGAAGGCGCCCGTCGTTGCGGGCATGCGGGTATAGCGACGCATATGATAATACCGCAGCATATGCATATGCGTGACATGTGTATATATTTGTATATATATATTTGTATATATATATGTATATATATATATTAATTTTTGCAAATACATACATATATATATACAAATATATTTTTTTTATATACGCAAAGAAAAATATATATTGTGATCCATGGGTTCGGTTGAAGCTGGTTTGCCATATGCTGTAAACACCAGTCCATGTTTCTGCTGCAAGTCACTTTTTAAGCAGTGGATCAACAAACCACCAAGCCTAGCTGTGGTGATCGCAAAGGTGTTTTCTCCAGTTGTTTTCGGGCTCAAAAGTCGTCCCGAATTGGATGTCACCAGTAGGCAGTGGGCACTCCGGGTTTCATGACATTCACATCACACACTTGCCCACATACAACTTTCAAGAAACCACTCTTTGTGATTTCATTACCTCATGTTTCAATCCCCGTCGCCATTTGCACCACAGAATGGTATAGGTTGACCTGCCAAAAAGTGATCATTATGTGGCAAATGAGTTTGAAAAAGGGAATCAGAGCTACCATTTTGTAGTACTTAGTGGGTTCTAGGTTTTGTCATTTTTATTTTGAAGGCACGATCATTTTTAGGCACCAAACCCAAACAGCAATTGTGTAGATGTTTTTCAGGATCCGTTTATGTCCGTTTTGATTTTTTAAGATATTGTGAGCAAGCCATTGACGAGCAAAATCCAGGTAGCCATTCTATAGAGAACCAATCGTTCCAAGACATGTAGCAGTTTGTACAATCCCCGTGGCCATTTGCACCACGGAATGGTATAGGTTGACCTGCCCATAAAGTGACCATTCTGTGGCAAATGTGTTTATGTGTTTGAAACATGTGGTCAGACCTACCATTTTGTAGTAACTAGCGGGTTTGAAGATTCAACTGGTTTTGCCATTTTATTTTGAAGGCATGGCCATTCATGAGAGCCATACCCAACCATTCTGAGTGACAGGGTTTTGCTCTACAAAATGGCAGCAGGAAAAAGGCAGTTTGAGCTGTGTCCCTGGCGGGGTGGGAGCTCTACAAAATGGTCCTGTTTTTTTTTCAAGTTCCTACAAGAGCATGAATGCACATGTTTGATCATTTTGGAGAGATCCAAGACAGTTGACATGCAGTACCATTTATAGGCCATGAAGTGCCCAGGGTCTATGGCCCTACCATTTTGTAGGAAACGGTCCCAAAGCTATTTTGTAGACAAGAAGGCTGGCTCTCTACAAAATGGACCATTGTGACCACCCAGGGAATGGCAAGGAGGGTATGTTTCATTGCAATCTCATCTTTCTAATATAGCTAATATTAAAGAACCACTCGCCTGGGACCCCGAATGAATGGATCCAACACTAAACCAATCCTATTTTTTGATTGCAACTTTCCTCATTTTCCACCATATCCAGCGCACATGCAGGTGGCCAAGGTTGGTATGGGCGTCTTTGCCTTGCTGGGCGTCAGCTGCATTGCCAGCTGAGCGGAGATGTAGGGTGGCATGGTTCCCATATCTCCTATGTTTTCTTGGCCAAAGATTCTATGGAATGTCGGTGAGGGACTCCCAATGATGGGACCTTCATGTCCATAATATTCCCATACTATTCGCGTTTCTTATGGGAGTAGTATGGGAACGGGGGTCCCATGATCCGGCGTCCCTAAAGGTTCTACCAACAGATGCCTTTGATGAAAGATAATTAAAATTATATTTGATCCCTGGACCCCTCAAGTATGTTTGTGTATTGTGTTTTTGTTGGCTTTTTCAATGCAGCCAGTCTGTGGGCTCCATCGAGGCGAACGCTTTTAACAAACCCACAACTTTCAAAGATGGCTTTACAGCTTAACGAAGCCAGTTTCAGCGCAACAGTCGTACAGTGCGGTTCGAAAAGACGTGAGTCGCATGGATGATCAGAGGCTGCTCGTTGCATTTTTCACATTGGATGCAACATGGAAATGCCAAACATAGTACTCATCCCTTTGGACTTTCAATGGTTTTGTGAAAGTGATTAAACATGGGGATGGCCTCAAAAAAGAATGTTGGTCCCTGCGGTCAGTTTTCTGGTAGCGCTGGTACCCTTATTTACACTATTTTGCTGTCACGACCGGATCCAACCATCTTCCGGTGGGGTGAGACCTGGGCCACTGGGCAATTTTTTCGCGTATGAAACCGCCTCCAAACATTTGATCCTGGCCATGGGTTAGGTTTCTATATTTATTTTTGTTGCTGGGGGCAATACTCAGCTCGCCGGCATCCTTTACCACTGTGTTTTTGTGCTTTGAAGATAGCACGGTGAACCGCACATTTGGCAATGCACTTGGTCTGAATCATTTGCGAAAACGTTGCAACTTGAAACCTTTCCAAAAATATGTCCAAAAAGAGTGCCTGATTGGCAAAACCCACTTGCAAATCTCCACATTTGGATGGTTTTTAGTTTACACCACCCATGCCCAGCAAAAAGGTGGGTGGTTTATTGTGGGTTCATGACATAAAGGCAAAGCGTCACAAACGTTATTATATCATTTACAATTTGCATCAACACATATCTGAATCTATAGTCTATTTTCATTGCTCATCAATGAAACTGTGGTTGGCAAGGGGATCCGTCCCACAGGTTTGCTTGCTTTAACAAATATGCGCTAATTAATATGCCATCGTTCTATTACTACCATATGATATTTACCATTTTCTCACAGATATAGTGTTTAGTTCCTCTTAAAATCGGATAACGATAGCTTTAAATAGCTCTAGAAATGGAACTAGTGGTTAGTTACTCCATGTTACTCAATTATTTGATTATCATTTCGTTCATCACTATATCATTATCGGGATATGGCTATAGTCTATAGTTACCGTATATCCCTATCATATACCCATTTTACACCCCATAAATAAGCACACTGATGGTTGATACAATCCAACTACGTACTATTAACCTTCACTACCCATTGGCGCACGCATTTGCCCCATTGTGTCCTATGATAGATCCCATAATATTCCCAGCAAATCCGATTACAAGATCCCATGGAAATTATGTTATTCCATGTTATTCCATAATTTGACCCATTAGCTATCAAACTCACGGCTCCCCACAAATAATCGAATTTTATTTTATGTACCTTTTAATATTGCATCTCAATGAAATCCTGCGAAAATTTCAGGGTTGATGGTAAAATTCCCCTTTATCAGGCATCATATGCATATGCTACACCCCATTGATAGTCACCACTGTGATTTTATGGTGGATGAATTCCACCATGCTCACATATTCTACTTGCAAGTAACCTTTACTACCCTCTGGTAAAACTAACTTAACTATGGAAAATCACAATTTTTAATGGGAAAACTCACTATATGGCCATTTGCAATAGCTATGTTAAATTACCAGAGGTTACCCATTAGCTCACGTATTTTGCCCCAATCTTTTGTTGCCCACGGCGAGGAGATACCCTGTTGCGGCTCACAGATGATGCGGCACTGCTGTCCTGACATGTTTGGCCGTTTGGCCCAGGGGTCCAGCTGGGCCAATGGGGGAACCTTAATGCGGGGATATGGAATGTAACAGTAATGGAAAATGTCACCAACAGCATATAGTAATCCCCAAACAGGTAGAAATAAGCAAAATTTTACTAAAATTGCAAAAATAGTGATGAATCACTTTTCTAACGCTTATGGGGCTACTATATGTATGTATATATAATTTAATATGCAAGGATAAATTTGATGTTGGGACCAAACCCTGCAACCTCACTGGAATGACAGTTTACTAAATTTGGAACTATCGCCAAGTGGCTGCACTTTTCAGGTTTGTGAATCAGTTATTTACTCTTTTCGTGATTTATCCAGGTGAAATGGGGATATGCGATGCCCTCGGAAACGTAACCAACAATATAGACACAATGGGATACGTGGGGGCTTAAGTCGTGGGTGGGCCCCTTGACATGGACATCCAAGAATGAGAAAGTCGCAGACACATGATGATTACAGTAACATAATTATCAGCATATTTTAACAATGAGCAAACTCATGCTTGCAAACAATGGATGATTTGTTTGAACTAGTGTTAGACTATGATAATGCTGTTTTGGAGGTTCGCTCTCGGGGTATTGATCTTGAAGGGCTTCTTTTACAAGCTTGTAACCAGTGGAGTCTCCAAAAAGCTTTGGTAAAAGCATTGAAACTGAAGAACGTGACGCCTTATTGCCCTATTCTTCGCTTACAAGACAAATTTGACAGATGGCGTCTTTCGGAGCGAGGCAACATTGCTTGTCGCAGAGCTTTTGCGATGTCTTCAGCACATCTCAAAACATTCACGCCCTGCAGTTGTCATTGCTATTTTGCGCGTTTGGTTCAATGGCTGGCCAACCGCGCGTAGAATGCGAAACATGCCTTCCAATGAAGCAACTCAGAGATGCAAACTTGGTTGCCAACTTTGTGGCGATTCTATTGAACATTATTCGTGCTGCCGTATTTTTTGGAAATTTTGCTGCTCCCCCCCTTCCCCATGGTATGGGAATTTCTTCCAGGCACAGATCAAAGGAAACATTTTTCATGGTGAATTACGATTTATGCGAGAACAATTTTCTGAAATTGGCTCATGCAACCCATGTTCTGCAATTTTTTTTGCTTGGTGCATCACCCGTGGAGCCCCCCAGCAATCTCAACGTGAACAAGGTGTTGATGCTTCCGGTTAAGCAGACAGCTGCTGGTTTCAACGCTTCCAGGGAAATTTCCCAGCCTTCCCGCAATGCTACCTTGTATGACATTGACACGCCTATCCTTTCACAACTTGGAATCTGATTCTCCAACATCTTCAACGACTGAGAGGGAAACTATTGTTCATGGAGTAATTTTGTCAGTTTGCTGGTGTGCCCAGCTCTCTTTGCACTTTGCAGCTTTCCTGCTTTCATTCCCAGGGGAAAAAAATAAGCCGGATTGAAAAAGGTGGCTCATCGTATCATCTAGGCTTTTCTTTTGAAAAATTGTTTATTTAGGGGACGGGAGATGCTATTTCTAGTTGAATTTCACCCTGAAGATAGAGGTAGCGGCGCAATTCCCGTTTATGCATATTTATACCACATTTGAAAGGATGAACATCCATGTGCCCAGCTATTTTTCAGGGGACCGGGGTTCTTTTTAGGTCCCGGGGGTCCGAAGAATGGCCAGGTCCGTGGCAAAAGCCAATCAGCTGGGGTGTTGGCGAGGACTCCAATGGAGATCTGACACAGTTCACAGGGCAGTTCGGATTGGATCTTTGGTCCACAAAACACTTAACAAACAAAGAGAACTAATAGTTTGCTTTTGAATATATGGCCATTTATACATTATTTACCTATTAAAAGTGGTGATTTTCCATACTTATGTGAATTTAACAAACAGTAACAACAACAGAAAACCAGCTGACAGTGGTTGATTTTGGCTAAATAATGGTCAGTTGATAGTGGTAGGTGATTTCAAAGTAATTGGCACTTAATCGTGCACAGTTTGAGGGGGTTGATAATGATCAAAGCCCGGCCATTTGCAGCGGGTTATGGCTCGTTCCATCGGTGTGGCATTTCACCAAATTGCAGTCTAACCATTCTCAAGGGGGACAGACCGATGTACAACCCAACCAAACATTCACACTTGAAGTAAAAATATTAACGTAATTAACGTATGAAAAAGTAGGTAGGTTCGAACAGTAATAGCACAGAACACATAGACCACCAGTTACTAGTGGTAAATCTTGGTTTCGCCTTTTCATCCTTTTCCGATTTGTCTCAGCAACCATCTACTCCCATGGCTGTCCTGAGGCCATTGCTGGTGCAGCGTTTGGGCGAAATTGCGCGGGCCCCGAAGGGGAGCACCAGCGGGCAATGGGAACGATGTGATTAATCAGGTATGTCTGAAAATGGGGTATACGTATCAAAATTATTCAGAATTGTCATGTCTGTAAATGTTTGTAGGACAACGATGACTAACCAGTGGATTTAAAAAATTAGGGGCACCCATTTCCCAATCCCGGGTTGAAAATGGTTGAATGCTGCTGAAAGCAGCACTGGACGACAGAACAATACACATCAAAATGAACGAGACTAATGCATATCCCACATCAGAGTAATTTGGCTATGGTTTCTAGACATTTGAACGACCTCACTGTGAACTGGCTGGCATGATGGTTTTGATTGGGGTAAGTATTTCCAACTGGCCTTATCAATCCCTTTTTCCCCACCTGCCAGGTGAGGGTTGTTAGATTTTATCACAGTTGTTCTCCTCCTCCGTCTCCTCCACCTCCTCCTCCTCCTCATCCTCCACCTCCTCCTCCTCCTCCCTCTCCTCCAGCTTCTCCTCCACCACCTTTGCATCCACTCCCATGTTCACTTCGGCCTTGCCAACTCTTCGCCAAGCTCTTCGCCAACTTCCGCACGCAGTGGGCACTGCTGGACCTCAACTGCAAGGGTTTGAGCGCACTGGGCACCGCTGGACCTCAACCTGGAACCTTCCGAGCTCAGTGAGCACCGCTGGACCTCAACCTGGGACTGTCCTAGCTCAGTGAGCACCGCTGGACCTCAACCTGGGACCCTCCGAGCTCAGTGAGCACCGCTGGCCCTCAACGGCCAGATAGAATGCCAGAAGATATGCCAGATAGAACGCCAGATAGAATGTCAGAAAGAATGCCAGAAGATACGCCAGATAAAGCGCCAGAATGTTTGCCAGATAGAATGCCAGAAGAGATGCCAGATAGAATGCCAGAAGGTATGCCAGATAGAATGTCAGATAGAATGCCAGAAGGTATGCCAGATAAAGTGCCAGAATGTTTGCCAGATAGAACGCCAGAAGATTTGCCAGATCGAATGCCAGATAGAATGTCAGAAGATATGCCAGAAGATATGCCAGATAGAGTGCCAGAAGATATGCCAGAACATATTGCAGAAGATATGCCAGGTAGAATGCCAGAAGAGATGCCAGATAGAATGCCAGAAGATATGCCAGATAAAATGCCAGAAGATATGTCAGATAGAATGCCAGAAGATTTGCCAGTAACAAAACGTATAGATGTCATGGTGGGGGAGAACTCGAAGTAAAGTAATTCAGGTTGGTGATTTTTCCAGTTTATTCAGAATCCCTTTTTTTTACCCAGGTTTGATCCGCCATTATCCTTCCCAGATATCACCATAAATGCTTACGAGTTGGGGGTCCCCCAAACAATAGCTAAGTTGGCTAACTATGATTTATGGGGGGCACAACTATATACATTTATAGTTGATACCAGTAGTACTGGACAATGCGGCGGCGGACGTTTCAAAGATAGGACACTATAGGAGAGGTGAGTTGTTGTGATGAATGGATGGCAGAGCGAATCCACTGATGGACCGAAAGGTGGTTGGAGTTGTTTTTTTGAATTGGTTGCAGTGGTCACCTAAACCACAAGTGCTGGATGTAGTGTGGTGTAGCGTGGTGCAATGTAGTTGTAGATGTTCTGTAGCTGTAGCTGTAGCTGTAGTTGATGTTGTTGTATTCATGTTGTAGTTGGCTGTAGTTATTGCTGTCGTAGTTGTGGTTGTAGCTGTTGTAGCTGTAGTTGTAGTTGTAGTTTAGTGGTAGTGTAGTGGTAGTGGTATGTGGTGAAGTGGACTGTAGTGTAGTGTAGTGGAGCTGTAGTTGTAGTTTGCTCTAGCCTTTGCTGTTGTAGTTGGGGTTGCTGTAATAGTTGCAGTTGTAGTTGTAGTTGTAGTGCCGTGCAGTGGAGGGTAGTGTAGTGGAGTGGAGTGTGGTGTAGTGGTAGTGGTAGTTGGGGATTTATGGGGATTTATCGATAAGTTGGTTTATAAACCAGATTTCAGTAGCAACCATAGTTAAGTTATATATATTCATCTATAGACCAATTTCTCCGGATAAACTCCCAAAAATCCAAATTTTCTCCAGAGAGCCGAGGTGCAAAGCCAAGGCAGTCGCTGGGAGTCGAAGTCCTTGGAGGCCTGGGTCGCCTGCGTAGCCAACCATATCTAACCTAGGCATGTATTCTAAGGAGGAGTGAGCCTGCCCCCCCTCATTCGTACATGTTTGACCCTTCTTGTCCTTTTGATCCAAAAGTTACTGTAAGGTGTTTTTGGTCTAGAGGGACATAGAACAGGATTCTATTGAATTTTGTGTGTATCCAACTATATCTAATATGTAACCTGGACATGTATTCTGAGGAGGGGTGAGCCTGCCCCTCCTCATTCATACATTTTTGTCTCTGACCCTTCTTCAAATTGGTGGTTAGTGCCATTTTGACCCAAAAATAGTGTAAAGTGCTCTATTTGGGTATACCAGGACATAAAGGGAGCCCATTGGATTTTGTGTGAATTTTCACCAAACACATATAGAAATGTTTTCCAATCAGGGGTGAGCCTGTCGCCCGCATCAGTCATGCATTTTTGACATCCCCAGAGAAGCGATTAGTGCCATTTTGATCCAAAAGTTGTTGACGTAGAACGATTCTATTGGGTTTTGTGTCAAACCATATCCAACCGTATCTGACTATCACAGTGTGAAACTGAGCCTTCAAATCATTTTTCACATTATATAAGATTGTTTCATTTTTTCAGGGATTTCTATGTTAACCGATAACATCTCATATCTTACAATCATACTTAGAAACTGAGGCTCCGATAGATCTGCGCATTTTTTTACACCTCAGAACATCTCAACTCGCACTGTGACATCAGTTGGAGGGAAGCAGCAGCAGATTTTGACTGAATGTGTCAGGTCTGAAAAATTGTTCCCGTGATTTTTCCTTGCCAAAATTTTGCCTTGTCCCCCCTTCTTTAGCCTTGCCAAATTCTTCTGCATACATTTAAAGATATCAGCCCCTTCAACAAAATCAACCCTCTCCCCCTCTATTTCATAAATTATTGAAAAATGGGTGGCTGTAGGATCACACCCCTAGTGTTCATACATCTCTGAACTAATGTATGATCACTGTTCTCCCATCGGCTTCATACATTTTACGTGAGATATGTCAAACCCCTCCCATATATTGCAAAAAATGTATGCCAGGGGGGTGTACAAAACCATTGGGGAGTGATCACACATACACACATATATATATATAGATCTACACATATGCATGTACATGTACATGTGCATGTACATACATATGTATATATATATACACGTACATATATATATATGTACATATATATATGTATATAAATATATGTATATATATATGTGTATATATATATATATATATCAAGCACGCATCAGACCATTGCTTTGGTGTTGTCCCAGGTGCGCGACAACGACGAGGTGCTGGAAACTGAGGCGCGCTGGCGGCATGGCCGGGTTTCTGGTGCTTTTATCCGCACGGATATGGGACTTTCATTGGAAAAAAATGACAAGAGGTGGGGACATGTGAACATGTGGAGAAATCTATATTGAAACATTGTATGGTTCCATGTTCCAAGATTGTTTATCTCACACAGTGGGTGAAGATCCCTGTGCTGAAACATTTGGGACGTTCCCCAGGACAGGGTTTTGACCACGAAACTAGCTTAGGTCTTGGACTGTACTTGGGAGTCGTTTTGCTTACCAATCGTTCTGCTCGGTGGTTGCTGGGAAGAAATTTGCAACTGTGGCGTCGTTCCTACTTCCATTTCTAGAAATAAGGTGAAATAGGAAAAAAAATCCCCTACACCACTGCAGGCAACTATTTCTGCAACGAGTCAGGAAAGCCCTTGTCCTGGGAAGTTCCGCTTCCAAAATTGAACGGCTCAAACCCTGCTACTGGATATTGCATTTTTGGGTCATAGACTTCACGCTCTGGAATTTGGTTGATCCATGGATTCATGCCCCAAATGCAAACACACCCTGATGTGGGATGCGCAATTACAAACCATCTCCAGCAACCAACTTATTTAAGGCTCACTATATTGCATAGGTTTGTACAGTAATTATATAAATCATCTCAAGTAAGGGGGCGATGTCAAGCCTGGATGAGACTAAATCCTGGTTGAATCATTGGGCCCCCCCTAAATAGTGAGTTTACTTGCTACAAATCAACGGTACCACAGCAATGAAGCAGCACCTTCATCTGGCCCAGGTGCCTGGCGTGTTGCTGGGGCAGCTGAAGCCCTTACTGCTTGGGGGCCCAGCTCAGAGTTTCGTGGATTCTGATGCTTTTCTTTGGCAATTTGCATCGCGGCAATGTTGGTCCCCATTGGTTTCTGGATCAGACAGGATATCTTCATTCTTGGATGATGAAATCTTCCAATATCTTTTCCATTTTCCATGCATGCAGCTTTCAAGCCATGGTTCCAGAGCCAGGATCCGTCACTGGGATTCTGGTTTCGAAGTCTGCGAGCCCAGCGAAAGTGTAGGCTGTTGAGCTTAACCCTTGAAGAAATGGTTGACACGCATGGCATTGCCTGGCATGGCATGGCACGTGGCAGGTCTGTTTTCCATCCCCAAAATGGGATCACCCCTGCCTGGGGCATCAAGGAACGTGGCCTCGGGTTTTTCAACGAAGTGCCTTGCCTCAGAGCGGTCGGGAAAGGGGTGGCTATCTCTGTATATATATATATATATGCGTGTGTGTCTAATACATGATGTAACATATAATACGTGGTATATGGATGTTTATCTCCCAAACTCCTGGGGTTGGTCAACTCCCGCACCCTGGAGTCACGCCCAAAAGCTGGGCCCGTCAGGTGGGTCAATTTGTGAACTTGCGGAAGTGCTGCCGGCCGCGTTTGTTTGATGAAGTTTGATGTTGCTGAGCCTTTGTGTGCAGCCTACAATTTGAGATTGAAACCATCAACTGGAGTTCCATACAGTCAGTCTGGCTTCAATCTTCAGGATATTTTTTGGGCGTGTCACCTCGCTTTCATGGTGGAGACTTGCCTTCTTCCAATGTGGATCCCAAGCCTATAAATACGTAGACATGAAACTCTCTCTCTCTATATATATATATAAATAATATACGCATCATGTGATTCTATCTGTTGTTCTATATATGTCTTTATGTAGACAATTAATGTCAACCCTGGATTATTAAACCCCTAGGCTGTTTAATTGGGAGAGTACCATTAAGGTATAAGATTATGACTATTAAAAACACCACCCTAATTAATAAACCATGGTTGATTCATCCGCGGTTGACATTATTGGTTTGTATATATATATATGATTATATATTAACAGATGTATACATACATATATACATATATACATATATACATCTCTACATATATATGGTGCAGCGTTGGCCAGCCCCCCTCCCCCCCACCAATGCGTATGGGTTGACAGTATCGTCTGGTTCTTCTGGCGCCGCCCCCCCCTGTGGCCTGTGGTGGTGGTATGGTTCTTCTGGTCCCCCCCCCTGGCCTGTGGTGGTGGTATGGTTCTTCTGGTCCCCCCCCCTCCTGTGGCCTGTGGTGGTGGTATGTTGGTATGTTGGTATGTTGGAATGTTGCTATGTTGGTATGTATGTTGGTGGTATGTATGTTGGTATGTATGTTGGTATGTATGTTGGTATGTATGTTGGTATGTATGTATGTATGTAGGTAGGTAGGTAGGTATGTATGCATGTATGTATGTATGTATGTATTAATGTAATGTAATGTAATGGAATGGAGTGGAATGAAATGGAATGTAATGGTATGTATGTATGTATGTATGTAGGTATGTATTAATGAAATGAAATGTATGTATGTATGTATGTATGTAAGTATGTATGTATGTATGTCTGTATGTATGTATGTAGGTATGTATGTTGGTATGTATGTATGTACGTATGTATGTATGTATGCATGCATGTATGTATGTATGTGTGTGTATGTATGTATGTCTGTCTGTATGTATGTATGTATGCATGTATGTATGTATTTATGTTGGTATGCATGTATGCATGTATTGCATGTATGCATGTATGCATGTATGCATGTATGCATGTATGCATGTATGCATGTATGCATGTATGCATGTATGCATGTATGCATGTATGCATGTATGCATGCATGCATGTATGTATGTATGTATGTATGTACGTATGTACGTACGTACGTATGTACGTATGTACGTATGTACGTATGTACTTATGTACGCATGTACGCATGTACGTATGTACGTGTGTACGTGTGTACGTAGGTACGTAGGTACGTAGGTACGTAGGTACGTAGGTACGTAGGTACGTAGGTACGTAGGTACGTAGGTACGTAGGTACGTAGGTACGTAGGTACGTAGGTACGTAGGTACGTAGGTACTCGTACGTAAGTACGTAGGTAGGTAGGTACGTAGGTATGTAGGTATGTAGGTCTGTAGGTATGTATGTATGTATGTATGTTTGTGTGTGTTTGTGTGTATGTATGTAGGTAGGTAGGTAGGTAGGTATGTATGTCTGTGTGTGTAGGTAGGTAGGTAGGTCGGTCGGTCGGTAGGTAGGTAGGTAGGTATATGTAGGTATGTATGTATGTATGTATGTATGTATATATGTAAATATGCGTGTACGTACACATACACTATCATAGAGAAATGCATGTAACATGTATATAGATATAAATATACATACATACATGCATACATACATACATGCATGCATGCATACATACATAGATACATACATCCATGCATACATACATACATACATACCACCACCACAGGGGCATCATACCCCTCCCACCCATGGGGGGGGGCCGGGGGGGCCGGGGGGGTGGGAACACGGGACACGGGACCATATATATATATATTTATATATACACACACATATATATATATATTATATACAGTCATATGCAGTATTGGTATCTTGCTTATCATTGATATGTTACATATGTATGCAGTTGTGCACAATCCACTGTTTTTCCACTGACCTTGGGCCCTTGCGCTTGGCTTGATCAATCTCTGCCAGGATGAAGCACTTCATCGCTGAGCTCTTGAAATGGCGCGGGTTAAGAATGGCCTGGATGGGTTAAGAAGGAATAATGTGGTTAAAACAAAAATAAACCACCCGTTTGGAAATGGTTTATACCACCTATTTATCGTGATTTGGGGGTGGTTTATTCTTGTTTTACCAACATTAATCCCATCCCCTATGTATACTAAACACCGCCTGAACGGTCCCACATATGTGTAAATCATTGAAAACCCCTACTAAACCATAGTTTCTTGGGGATGTTTGATATTATGGGGAAGTGACAAGTGGTTGGATATGTTGGATGGTTAACTAACAATATGCTGGTACAACCCATGAATTAGTTAGCATAATTGCCAACAATGGTTGATTAGTGGCGTGGCAGACCCCATAACAAACTATCCAATGAACCAACCATTTTGGGGTCATTTTACCGCATCCCAAAAAGGGTGTACTCACTAGCAGGCATTTTTTTGGGATGGTTTATTCTTGGGTTTGCCCCATTTGTTAATATTTGATAGGGAGTGTCAATATTAGATTAACAGTGTAGTCAATATAAAAAATGCTAGGTATTAAAAGGCTCAATGCTGTCCCATTTTGTTGCCATAAGCGGAGTATCACCAGCTCTGTTCGCTCAATCTTGAATATCTTGTAATACGTCCCAGGTTTTTTTCCACTCTTGTCGATCGGATATTTCTCTTTGCGTTCAGCAAATCCCAAGCCTGTGGTCATGATCCACGTTTCATCTGCATTCTTACACCTTGTTGTTCCCACATTTTCGCTACTCAAACATGGTGTGCTGGAAATAATCCCTCATTTAGTTCAATGATTTTCCCATAGAAACACCATTGTCACCGAAGGGTAAACACCATTATATTCCAATTGTAGCCCCATGATTTAAACAATCCTAGCAATTTATAGACGTTTATAGATGTGTTGTTCATGTTTTTCCCCAGTTAAACCATGTAAAATCATGTTAAACCATGTCAAAACACATGTTCCCCACGTTTTCCCAACATGTCACACATTTTCCCTTAACATATTCCCCACACATATCCCCCACACGTATCCCCATCGACCAGGCGCTGCAAGCGGCAGGAGCTGGTGAGGAGTCAGGCGCGTCACGGCTGATGTTGATGCGATATGTCATGCATTGGTGGGATGACTGGAATATACCCTCTGGAAAACAAATATAGCTATTGAAAATTGTCATTTACAGTGGATTTACCCATTAAAAATTGTGATTTTCCATAGTTATGTTAATTTACCAGAGGGCAAATGGAATACTAATGGAATAGTAATGGGATGATTTTTGGATTTTCCCAATGGGAAGTCCACTACTTCGGTAATCCATGGGGAAAAGGTTATATTTTTGTGACGGTTCCGTACGGGAATGTAAGATATTGAATGGACTACCATTCCCCACATGAATAGGCCCTGCCATGAGGTTGGGGGTTGGACGATTAGTTTCCGCAAAATGTAGGCTATGTTCGGGGTCCATGTTTCAATTTTGGTGAGGGTATATTCCAATATGCATGCGGGAATGCAATGGGATATTCTATAGGACATTTTTTGGGGCATGAAAAATGGTGGACTACCTCTGGTAAGGTTGCAGGTTGCCGAAAACTGAGGAACATCACAATTTTATACAATCTTGATAGGTGAAGTCAATGAGCGTAATGGGTATGTTGAATTACCAGAGTGCAACTGCCAACCATGGGTTTGACAACCAGGGGAAACTTCATTAATCACCAGTTTTAACCAGTACACATGAAATCATTATTGACCATTATCAATCATCATCACCATTTTTCATGTAAACCAACTACTGTAATATTCCTTCCTTATTCCATTATTATGCCACTTTTATCCCACGAATAGATGATTAATGCGCCATCACATCCCTCTTAGCAAATCACCATCAAAGGATTCATGAACCATTATTAACCATTATATATTTATCATTATTTTACCGGACTTTTTCATATAAACCTCCATTTGTAGGGATTTATAGGGGATAACCAGAAGGTAGGCGGCTTCGTCCCACCGACGTGCAGGCCGTGAAGGCTTCTGCGGTGGACCAAGCCCTTGAGACTCGACTGATCTTGGCAACCAGCACGAGGCATGCGGGAGACGTCCCTGGCCCCAGGAAACAGTCATGAGGAATAACAAAGAATATTTATATCAAATATAGATATACCATGATGATCAAGGATGATTGCTAAATTATTATTGCTATCGGTTTTCATTATCATCGTTTTTGTCAAAACTACTACTCGTATTTTGTTGTAATTGACATTGTTTTTGTCATTGTTTCTACTGCTTTCATCATTGTTACTTTTTGAAGTTTTTTGGGATTGTTATGTTCATTCCCTTTGTGTTTTCTTGTGATTATTGTTGTGATTGCTTTTCGTAGTGCTATTGCGATTATTGTTTTGGTGATGATGATGGTGATGATGATGATGATGATGAGGATGATGATGCTGATGTTGATGATGATGATGATGATGATGAGTAGCAGTAGCAGTAGCAGTAGCAGCAGAAGCAGTAGTAGCAGTAGTCGTAGTTAGTAGTAGTAGCAGCAGCAGTAGCAGCATCAGCAGCGGTAGCAGTAGAAGTAGCAGTAGCAGTGGCAGTAGTAGCAGTAGCAGTAGTGGTAGTGGTAGTGGTAGTCGTCGTCGCCGTCGTAATTGTATAGTGGAAGTCGTATAGTCGTAGTCGTATAGTCGTATAGTCCTATAGTCGTATAGTCGTATAGTCGTATAGTCGTATAGTCGTTTAGTCGTATAGTCGTATAGTCGTATAGTCGTAGTCGTCGTCGTAGTAGTATAGTAGTCGTCGTAGTAGTAGTCGTAGTCGTAGTAGTCGTAGTCGTAGGCGCGTAGGCGTAGTCGTAGTCGTAGTCGTCGTCGTTGTTAGTTGTAGTTGTATACGTCGTAGTCGTAGTCGTCGTCGTCGTCATAGTCGTAGTCAAGGTCGTCGTCGTCGTCGTCGCCGCCGCCGCCGCCGTAGTAGTAGTAGTAGTAGTAGTCGTAGTAGTAGTAGTAGTATTAGTAGTAGTAGTAGTAGTAGTATACAGTAAGTAGTAGCAGTGGCAGTGGCAGTGGTAGTGGTAGTGGTAGTAGTAGTAGTAGTAGTAGGAGTAGAGTAGTAGTAGTAGTAGTAGTAGTAGCAGTAGCAGTAGGAGTAATAGTAGTAGTAGTAGTAGTAGTAGCAGGAGTAGCAGTACCAGTGGCAGTGGTAGTGGTAGTGGTAGTATAGTGGTCGTCGTCGTCGTAGTAGTAGTCGTAGTCGTAGTCGTAGCAGTAGTAGTACCAGTCTAGTAGTAGTAGTAGTAGTAGTAGTAGTAGTAGTAGTACTAGTAGTATAGTACTAGTAGTAGTAGTAGTAGTAGTAGTAGGAGTATAGTAGTAGTAGTAGTAGTAGTAGTAGTAGTAGTAGTAGTAGTAGCAGTAGCAGTAGCAGTAGCAGTAGCAGTAGCAGTAGCAGTAGCAGTAGCAGTAGTAGTAGTAGTCGTAGTGGTGGTGGTGGTGGTGGTAGTATAGTAGGAGTAGGAGTAGGAGTAGGAGTAGGAGTAGGAGTAGGAGTAGGAGTAATAGTAGTAGTCGTCGTCGTAGTAGTAGTAGTAGCAGTAGCAGTAGCAGTACCAGTGGCCGTGGCAGTGGTAGTGGTAGAGGTAGTGGTAGTATAGTGGTCGTTGTCGTCGTCGTAGTAGTCGTAGTCGTAGTCGTAGCAGTAGTAGTACCAGTTCTATAGTACTACAGTAGTACTAGTACTAGTAGTCTAGTAGTCTAGTAGTCTAGTAGTCTAGTAGTAGTAGTAGTAGTAGTAGTAGTAGTAGTAGTACTAGTAGTAGTACTAGTAGTATAGTACTAGTAGTAGTAGTAGTAGTAGTAGTAGGAGTAGAGTAGTAGTAGGAGTAGAGTAGTAGTAGTAGTAGTAGTAGTAGTAGTAGGAGTAGAGTAGTAGTAGTAGTAGTAGTAGTAGGAGTAGCAGGAGTAGCAGGAGTAGCAGGAGTAGCAGGAGTAGCAGGAGTAGCAGGAGTAGCAGGAGTAGCAGGAGTAGCAGGAGTAGCAGGAGTAGCAGTAGCAGTAGCACTGTGGTCAAAAGCCATCGCTTGCCCGTGGCTGCAAAAGATACCATCTTCATCAACATCAGCAACGAAGTCATCATTCTACCCCATCATCCGTCACATTGTTCATCATCATCATCATCATCATCATCATCATCATCTAAATCATCATCATCATCGTCGTCGTCGTCATCACCATCATCATGATCAGCTGCATCAGCGTCAGCATCAGCATCAGACAACAGGTGACGTGGTCACTCGCATTGCCAAGCGACGGGCTGAATGTTGTACGTTGCATTGATTACAAGATATGTGTGCAAGTTCATGAAGTATGATGTATGTGCCATTGTGAACAGAACATATTATTGTATTTTCGAGATGTTGTTTACGCTTATGTTGAACATATTGGTCGGCCACGAAGATATTGTCACATATTGTAGACCAGGCAATTGGTACATTAGTAAGTATGTGCGTGAATATTTGAATGTAAAAAATGCGTTTTGAATTCATGGGCAACCGATGTTGCCTGCATGTATTGTTGCTATAGATCTATTATCTATTGGCTAATCGAATATCCATTTATATATCCATTATTATCCGTCATTATGCTGAAACATGCATGCCCTTTTTGCCTTTTGAGTCACGTGCAGGGTCTCCCGAAATGTTTGCAGTTTGCAGTTCAGCCAGCCGCCCGGTCACACCACTCCTTGCTTCCTGCGCCTTCTTGCAAGCGACAGATGTTCGACACTCTCCAATTGCACCTGTGGTCAGTGTCAGCCAAGCTTTAGTGCTATGATATGACTACTTGGGCTGTCGCTGGCTAGATCTGGCACGTGCGATGAAGAGGTGGATACAGATGGATGATGAACATGAAAGAACCAATTCAGCTAGCAGCTAGCATGGAATCAGATGCCTACTTGGTGCAGTTCCAGTTTTGTTTTTGTTTTAAGATCCAACTATATAAACACACATTTTCTTACATAAACCATATAGCATACTTAAACAAAATATTGTGCAACTTAGCTGGGTATGTGGCACCACCTTGTACACTCTTCAAATAGCATTGTTTTTTCTGAGGTTTCAGGCCCAGGCCCTTTCATTTCCCTGGGACCTTCGTTGCTGTGGGGAAGGCACAATGACATGGTCCTGTGCTGCAGCTACTGCAGTGGGAGTGGTCTCAAAGGGTGTGGAAACTCAGGGGGGGTTCAAACTTGGGGGTGCTGTCAGGATTATTGCAATTGTGGTTCTACATCCACTTATATGCCTGGAACTGCGCCCCCAAGAAGGACCTGAGGATTTAAATCCATCGATTTCTGGCAAGTCATTGAGGTTGGTTTATGGCATTGGGTTTGCCACATTGTTTTGGTCTTTGCTGACCAAGATTTTTCCCGCGCAAAATCACCCTAAATTGAACTATTCTATGTCTTCCCCATTTTTCACAGACCCCCAAAATGGCCAGGATCGCGTTATAGCGGGGCGAGTTGGTGGGCTCGACTGTATGGAGTATGGCCAGCCATAAAATAAATAACAGCGGATGCTTGAAAGATCAATGAGACATAGGGTTTTTTACCAGCGGATGATAGGGTTCAAATTAACAAAGAGTTTTCTGGAAGCAACGCGCAGTGCAGGTGGAAGCAACTAAGAAAGGAATGGTGAAATCAGCCTGCAATGATATAGGGCTTGGCAGTGGTGATTTGGGCGTCATGCCCACCAGGCTGCCACCAAAAGGGGAATGGACAGTAAATAAATGTGCAATAAGGCATTGGTATGATCCGTTTGGTGGACGTCAGTTTCCCGCATTTCAACAGAAAAAATAAAGTGCAACAAAATTGCGTTTGCGGTGAATTCCTCTGCCTCACCCTGGGTCGGGTCACAGTTGGTGTTTATAAATTGTAAAATTGGGAAAGGCCCTTTGACATGTCAACCTTGTGATGTCAAACATGATCAATTAAACAGCACGAACCAGCTTTCAAAAACAGTATTTCCAGATTCCAGCTAGACGGGAGATGATTGTCTCATGACATAAGTTGAGAGAAATCGTAGAAAAACCGAGTAAATCACCATGAAATTTGGAAGTTGTCCATTCCAAAAAAGGGATGCTTTGCATTTTTTAAGGTCCATGTCGTCACCGATGGCTTCAGCCCCGGCAGCCTCACCCAGCAAGACACAGGTCGCCCTCGGAAGTTTTTGAAGCTTCGGGGATATTTAAACTTGGCGAAGATATTTCCAAAATATCTGTATTGGAGGGATGTCATCTTATGAGAATTTCAGCCCTTTCCAAAGGTGACATCCCTTCAATTTCCAAAAGGCGACATCCCTTCAGTAATAGATGGCTGGTGAGTATTTATGAATGACTATTGGTGGTCAATAGGCTCCCCTCATGGCCTTTATCATAAAGGAGGATCACCTTCGGGTCGGCCTGGCTGAAGCTTCAAATGACATAGAACATTGGCTTATTGTCTATCTGCAGATGAAGGTGTCTTTTCTTCCATTTGGAAAACCTACAATTCTTGGAATCTATGTGTTGGGTATTGGGCATATGTTTAGATATGCTTACATGGTTTCTTGGGCAAAGGCGGGTAAAACATGACCCGTCGGTGGTTTAACCCTTTTATCTTCAATTCTACCCGAGAGGATGGTCGCAGTTGATCCGGCGGGTTGAAAAACAATAGTTTTCTATATGTGTGTTTAAATCAAAGATCGCTTGTATTGGAACATGATCGAGTTTGATGGGAAATGATTGGGCAGTTAACTATCTATGAATGGAGCACACAGATAGATAGGAAATTTGTGCCATGTGGCAGCTTGTCACCTTACCAAACTAGATCAAAATCCATTTCTTCGTCAGAAAAACCATCCGCGACATTGTGGGAGTTCCGTTGAAACATCTGGGACGTGCTGCGAACTTGCACCTTAAACACGGGACCCGATGGAATGGGAGGGTGGAGCCTAAACCACCGAAAAAGAAAGAGCAAGCCACCCGACAAAAGGAGAGAGCTCAATAAATACAAAATTGTCCCATGACACCCAGCAGGGTACGTGACCACTAGTCTCACGCTTTGGAGGATATGTGAATTTGGAAAGGTGAAAATGATCTCTGAGGAGTGGCTGTGGTCTCCCGGCAAGCCACTGGCGTTCCCTGCTAGCTTTAGCTATTGGTAGATAGGAGCTGGTGTGACTTGAAAGAGAGATCATAGTGCTTTTTCTCGAGATTCTGAGGTCTTCATTGAGACCATGGGTTTCAATGGATGTATCTTCAATAGTTGTTGGTAATGAGAGTGGAACAAAACAAAACTAGGGCACAGTCCGATCAACATGTTGCAAATATTGGCAAATGAAAGAGAAAATAGAAGAGTAAATTAGTGGGAAAGAAATGACGGGGCATGCAGTGACAAGACAGCCAAGCTGAAGAGGTGGCAAAGCTAAAGTTTGCGCCAAATGCCTTGCACGGACTTATAAACCTCCAAAATTGGTGGGTTTATGGATAGGCCTTACCATGCTACCGCAGGCTAGTTATGATTACTACAGTGTGGTTGCGGATGGCCGTGTTAAACGCCCACAGCAACAAACGCCTTCTTATAAAGGGTCTGTTGACTCCCAACCAGGGCTCTTCAACAGATCAAGCCGGCCGTTTCAAGTGTTGGTCTGCTGCAGGCATCAAGCTTCAGCTCTTCCAGTCCGGCCCGCAGGATGATGGGACTTTGTGGATACAAGAAGATAGAAGCACCATCTTCAACTGGAGGCAATATGGATAACTATGGTGGTAATCATGGTTCTTAAAAATTACTTTTCATCTTGATACATACATTTACACACACATATATATAATATACACATATGTAGGGATTCTGTGTTCTTGGGGGAATATATATATATATATGTGTGTGTGTGTGAAGAACCATCATTATGACATATGGGTGTGCCCACAAATGATGGAAACCAAAAAAACGTTTTTTTCAAAGAGAGAGATGATGAGAAACCAGTTGGGACCATCGGATACCCCAGTCTGCTTGCTGGCAAGGGCTAAACATGAAGGACACAGATGTGGGGCCGCATTCAACAATACGTAAGTAGTTGTAAGTAATAGCCAACTGGGGACTTCAACTCTCCACCTTGCTAAGGAGCTGATTATGGGAATCCTTCATTTTTTGTCTGGGATTACTTGGGTTGGCCCAGCTTTATGCTGCGTTCCCTTTGTTGTGTGGACTTGCCTGAATGAGGGCAAGATATGCTTCAAGTTTGACGGTAGGTGTTAAGGCCCGGTGTTCAATCGAGGTGGTATCATCCGTGTCCGGCCAATTCCTTGTAAATTTCCACACAAAATGGCTCTTGCAAAATGTCCATGTGCATGTCGATTGCCCAGGCTCGCACAAAACGGGTGTCGCGGCAGACGCGTCCGGCATTTTCCCTTGAAATTTCCACACAGTCCATGTCCACTTCGATTGTCCAGGCTCGCACAAAACGCTGGTCGCGGGCGATGCAACCGGGATTTCCCCTGTAAATTTCCACACAAAATGGCTCTTGTGAACTGTCCATGTCCATATCGACTGCGCAGGCTCCCGCAAAACGCTGGTCGCGGGCGATGCAACCGGGATTTCCCCTGTAAATTTCCACACAAAATGGCTCGTGTGAACTGTCCATGTCCATATCGACTGCGCAGGCTCCCGCAAAACGCTGGTCGCGGGCGATGCGTCCGGCATTTCCCCTGTAAATTTCCACACAAAATGGCTCGTGTGAAATGTCCATGTGCATTTCGACTGCGCAGGCTCGCACAAAACGCTGAGCGGCGACGTGTCCGGTATTTTCCCTGCAAATGCCCACACAAAATGGCTCTTGTGAGATCGCCAGTGCAAGCCTGTCGCTTTGGGCCTGTCAGATCGCTCTCGCCGTGGTGTGGTGCTCATTTTGAGATGGCTCGCACAACCTTCTCGTCACTTTGGGCCTGTCACATCGCTCTCGTTGTGGCGGGTTGCTCATTTGGATGGTCAAGGAGATCTTGCGCAGAGATTTTGACAAGGAGGTCTGAGATCTTGTACAGAGATTTCTTATAGAGATCTTGTACAGAGATCTTAACAAGAGGTCTCTTGCAAAGATCTTGCCAAAAGACCTCTTATAGACAGCTTGCACAGTGTTACAGAGATCTCTTCAAGCTTGAAGAGTCTTGCCAAGAGATCTCTTACAGAGATCTTGTACACAGATCTTGCCAGGCCACCTCACATGGAGATCTTGTAAAGAGACATTGCATAGAGATTTGTTGCAGAGATGTTGCCAAGAGATTTTTTTTACAGAGCTTGTGCAGAGATCTCATACAGAGATCTTGCCAAGAGATCTCTTATCGAGATCTTGTCCAGAGGTCTTGCCAAGAGACCTCTTATAGAGGATCTTGCCAAGAGGTCTCTTACATAAATCTTGCCAAGACAGCTTTTTTTTTACAGAGCTTGTACAGAGATCTCAAAAAGAGATCTTGCCAAGAGATCTCTTATCAAGATCTTGTCCAGAGGTCTTGCCCAGAGACCCCTTCTAGAGATCTGTATAGGGACCTTGCCAAGGGGTCTCTTACAGAGATCTTGCCACAAGAGCTCTTGTAGAGATCTTGTAAAGAGATCTTGCCAGGAGAGCTCCTATGGAGATCTTGTGCAGAGACTCCGAGACCTGGTGCAGATAGCAGAGGTCTTGCTCGGAGATCTTTTTTACACAGCTTGAACGGAGATCTTACTTTGAGATCCTTACAAAGATCTTCTGTGGAGATCTCCTACAGACACCTATTACAGAGCCTACACAGGGATCTTGCACAGCAGCTTCTACAGAGAACCTCTCAAGGAGATCTTGCGCACAATCTTCTACAGAGATCTTCGCAAAGGGACTTGCAGAATCTTAGACCACCTTCAATGAACACCATGTTTTCACTACTAGGGTTGCTCTTGTCCTGCTAGCTTGCAGCCATTGGTGATTTTAGGTCATTTCCACCTTTCCCTCTAGAATCCTCACTACACAATGCCTGGGTCTCTTGCCGGGATAATTTTTTGATGGGTTCAGTCTTGCGTTTGATTCTTCAACTCGTTTTTTGCATGGTGGAAAGCTTTGGGAGGCCTCAGATTTGATGCCTGAGCGCACATTTTGCTGAGGAAGTTTTAGTTCTTGCAACCACATCCGCTCAGGTGTTGTGGCTGAGGCATCGTGCTGGTTGGTGGTTTCAATAGCTGGCTGGTGGTTTCAATAGCTGGCTGGTGCTCACTGTTTCGCACACCGGGGTAAATCGAAATATGTTGCTTTTCACCCCAGCAAATCTGGCTGAAGTGAATTGACCTCACCACGGCCTCACTGCGCATTATGGTTTGTATGATTTTACGGGGGGATTATCAAAAACGGCCTGATGTAATTCAAGTTGGTGAGTCGGTTTTTAATTCTGTCAGACAAAGGGGATGATGATACCCAATTCGCTCTTATTGTTGGAAGGTCCGGTTCAATCACCAACCCCAGGTAGGGCTTAATGAACCCCCAATGTCAGACCTGGAAGAATCAATGGATCCGGAAGACCTATGAGTTTTATAGGGGGCACCCAAAAATGATGAATTGCTACAGTACTCAAAGTGCGACCAACAGAAATACAGAACCAAGGTTTATTGCAGCAATCCTTGATTGATGGCGGTTTATCACCTCCGGATTCTTTGGGTTCACCTCTTTGGCGCTAGCTTTTGGTTCCATTTTGACTTTGGTGGCTGCATCCTTATCAACTGTTAGCTTACCTGGGAACCCAGCGTATATGTTACTCGTTGTGAGTGTAAAGTCGCATGGTGGTTTCACGTGTAGTGTTTTTTTTTGTGTGTGTGTTTTCCCCCACCGCTTCCAACCCGAAAGATGGGGGAGAGAGGGAGGGAGAGAGAGAGAGAGAGATTATATATATATACAAGAATTTTGAGATATGATGACCTTTACGTATTTGGCTCATACTGCGTTGGCCCGGGGGTGACACCACCGATCAGTCAAGCCTTGAGCACCCATAATATCGTGACATGTAGACGAGATTCGTGGCATATTTTTTGGACAATGGATATATAGAGGGGCAGGTGCTCGGAGAATCATGCCACTTAGCAACTGCTCAATCAATAACCACGCTCAGAAAGTGTCCTGACAGGCTTAAATTTTTGCAGCCTTCTATATATTTTTTGATCTGTATACATGTATATATATATATAATTTAATTTCTAATATATATATATATATGTATATATATATATATTTTATGTATACATCATAAGTTTACTTACTAACCGCTGGCTAATTTGATGAGAACCCCGCAAACACTAACAAGTTAGGAGTCTTAGCTGCTGGTGGCCACCTGCAAACGCAGGGGAATTCACCTGAAGACGCGTCTGGAGATCTCAGCATTTCATCATGTGCAGCATGCGATCGATCCTAGATATGCTGACATACTGTTTTACGTTATATCCCATTTCTAGGGTGTATGCACATGTGTATACATCATATGCATGCATACATACATACATACATACAAACAAACATACAAACATACATAAATACATACATACATACATACATACATACATTATTTATGTTTATGTTTATTTTTCTATTTAACAGTATGCATGTTTGAAGGTATTCAGAGATTTCGCCTTTGGATCTCGTTGGATCGAGGTCCTCACCCCAAGCGCCCAGCGGATCCAAGTCCCTAGAGAAGGAGCAAGCCACGCAGCGCAAGTCGAACACAAAACGTGGTTGTTGCACCTTTGGGTCAACATCTGGCGGTTGAAACAAGCAGGCATCCTACCTCGAATTATGTAAGAGAAAACTTGCACTCCTGATTCGGGGATTAAAAGCTTTTTCATGCCTTTCCCTTAAATCAACCCCGGTGAAAGCATTGATGGCACCAAGCGACCAGTAGCTTCCAGCACTGATCCCCGAGTGGCAGCGGGCGATGATTGCAGATGGATTGGGACCACCAAACACTTTTGGATCTGGTGCACCAAACGGTCACTGAGGGTGGGGCCATCTGGGTAAACCCTGGTTTGGCAATGGTTGGAAGGTGAGCTGGCTAAAACATTGGCGAAACACATGATCATACATGGCGAAACGCCAAAGACAAAACAAATCAAAATTACTTAGACATTCCATACCATTCCGCTGACCCATGCAAACTGCTATATTTTCCCAGTTTACCCCATCATGTTGCTGTGCTCATCATTTTTTATGGTCTCTTTTTTTTTTGGACTTCCCCGTGACTTCACCTTCAGGAGAGCCAGCGGCTTCGCATTGAGAATGCCGTCTGGGGGCCTGATTGGAGTGGAGCTGACTACCAGAGGGTAAAACAAGCATTGGGCTTAGCATGGTTTGCCAAAGTGATACAGTGATACAGGGTCGTAGAGCCATACTTCAACTGATTTCCTTTTTTTGCATATTGCCTACGTGAATATAGATTGGGCATCCCAAGCTTTGCAGGGTATTGTTGCTCAAACTTGTGGTTAATATTGTTAGGTGGGTCACCCCCCAAACCTGACGAGGCTATCCTAACCGCCCCATATTTTGAATTCCGGGTTGACATACCAGATTTTGGCACGACTTCCTTGTACAACCTGGGGCGGCAGGAGCTGAAGAAGAGGCTGCAGTTCGGTTCAGAGTTCCTGAAGCAGGCAGGGAGATATGCGGCTGTGGTGGGGGCCCCAAACCATCAGCACGTGATGAGGAGAAAGCAAGTTCATTGGATGGATTAGGCGAAACATGCAGGAAGCCCCTTTATTTAATGATAAAAATTATGGTTTCCGGTAGGTTTTCCCTTAAACCAATCCAATGACAAGTGTTTGCCGGAAGTTGAAGGAAGCCAGTAGAAACAATACACTCTACCCACGTCGAGGTCAGTTGGATCCCAAGGCCGCGCCAGGAGAATCGACGACTTCGAGTGGAGAACGCTGAGCTGAAGAAACGGCTCTACTTCGCAGGGCCCTACGTGGGTGACCTCGGTGACCTACAACTAATGCATGCCAATACAGTTTCGGCTGGAGATCTCAGGTCCAATTTGGTGATTGTTCATGTGGGATTATCACAAATGGTTTGCTGTCAGGCTAGCTAGATTCCCGGAAATTATCTATGGATATTTGTTGCATGTTTAGTTTTGGTTGCAAGAATAAAGAACCAAATAAATAAATATATATATATATATACTTTGTTAGTATATATGTATATAGTAACTTCAAGAATATCTAAAGCATAATTATCCAGTTTTACATAACTTTTCAATGTTATATATGTTGCAAACTGTGGAGTGATCCTTCAACCATAATTACCCACCACGATGTGCAAATGGCTTGGGTTTTCTCCTTGAGGCCCAGGGAGCTTCAACCACATCGGTTCCCATTTGGGTGCCTTTCTTAGCATCCGAGAAGGTGACGGATTTCCGCTGTTGTTTCTGAAGCTTTTCTCTCAAAGCAAGCCAGTGATTCCCCTGATTCTCTGGCAGCTGGGAATTTGCACATAGGCACAATGTTGGATAATGTTGGCATCCTTGAACCAAACAAATGTATCTATGGTTGATGCTGATGATGCTTACACCCCAGTCGTGCTGGTTGATAGACATGATTGCTATTTTGTAGAATTGGTTGAAAGGAAAGCCCAGAGGAAAAACCCACAGGAAAATCACATATTTGGAGCAAAACTCCTGACTCATACTGTATCTTAACGAGCAAGGCACGCCCACACGCTCTCTCTCCAAGACATTCTCTATCTCTCTCTCTGTCCCTCCTTCCCCCCACGCACACATAAGGGCACACTCGGGGGCGCACGCACGCAAATGACTTGAAGGTGGACAAGGAAATCATGGTAATTGCATGACTTTCTTCTTCCCATGTCTGTCTTCAGTGTGCAGACACGGGAAAGCTGCAAGAAGCAGATCAGGCGATGACTAATTAAAGACCAGAATGCCTCCGGCAAAAAAGTTTTTGGGAACGATGCCTGAAGCGATGCCGTTCGTTACCTGGAGCGATACCCCCAAATCAGCAGAAGTAGACAGACCCCGAGACTTGGAGAGAAGACGGCAGCTGCTTGCAGCGACTTTGAAGAGCATAGCAAAACGGTTGCGGAAAAAGCAGGCAGCGACTTGTGCTCGCAAATGCGTCCTTCAAGCCAAGTGGCGGGCCTCGACATCATGATTTAGTTGTAGCTTCTCTCCCAGCAGTGGTAAATAAAGCAGGGGGAAAGTTGCCCTGCAGGTCGCCAAGCTTGACCAATGGCTACAAAACTAGTTGCTCGAAGAGTTTTAAAACTCATTGACAGAATTTGACAAAGAACGGTGGAGGCCTGCCTGAGCATGTATGTCATATTTCATGATTTTTAGCAAATGTGAGCTCCCACCATCCAAGGCTATAGGGGGCCTTGAGGAGCGATGCTCCCTAAACCGATGGCCATTGAACCAGTACCATGTTTGGACCGTCGCACATATATGTGTTTGAACGTGCCGTGGCCATCCCGTGGCCATGTTGGGACCAGCTCCCTTTTCGGAAAACCCCCATGATATTTCAATATATCATAAACATCTTAACTCCATGGGGATATTGTACCCCCCGCCCATCCCCTGTCAGGAAATATACCCACAATATTTATATATATATATAATTAATATTTTATGATATATCATATTGGAATTTGATGATTTGGTCATTCATATCTCATTATATCCTGGTCAGTTTATTTCATGATACCCACACAATGTTTTAATGTATCCCCAATGTATATTCCAACGTGTTCCCATTGTATATTCCCATTATCTCACCATTTTCCGAAGATTTTCCCATGATTTTTCCCACCAAAAACCATTGTTTGTTTTTCCTCACCAAGTTTCCGGTGCCTGTGATGGCCTCTGGCTGCAGCGGCTGCGGCGCCACACCGTGCGCTGCATAGGGAGGGGAAAATCTCCAGACTTGGGAAATGTGGGAAAAGTAGGCAAATGCGGACATCCGAAAGTTTTGAAACATCCGTTTGGAAGTGAATTTCTTTTTAAAAACAGGTGGAATCTGATTTCCCAGTGGCAGGATTGACTGCCAGAGGGTGCTGTCATCCTTTTTTTTGGTAGGTTCATGGGTGGTCAGAAATAGAGATCATATTATCCCAGAACTGGTTTAAGAGAGAATGTGCAGGAAATCCCTGCAGGCTTGGATACTGCAGCCATGGTTTTCTTGGATTTTACCTGTTTTCAATGTTGCGAATCTTAGAACCAAACCAGTGGAAACTGGGTTCTATCAAATACGAAATGGGATGAAAAATGGGAAAATTGATGGACACATATGGACACATGGTCATGTTTTGAAGGGTCCATGCGATATTTCCAGGATACGGAGAAAGATAGAGAGAGAGAGAGAGTATAATAGCTGCGTTTGGGCCACTTCAGAGTGTCGTACCCAAGACTAGATATCCATGGATATCTGCAAAACTACAGGCAGAAGAGGTTGCCATCCATCCATCCAGGATCATTCAGGGACTAATTGATCTCACAGAGGTAGCTGTTACCGCAGCGCTACTCGACTCAGGGCTGGAGTTCAGCAAGTCTTCCAGCTCAGACGGCCAGTGATGTGTGAGGTTGAACTTTATCCAGACAGGGCATACATGTGTTCAAATTGGCGAATCGCTACGTGCACAGTGCAGGAGCACGCTATTGTCTACTCTAAGTTTCTGGATTGTGCATATCAAACAGGTATATGGCTGTATATGAATTGTTTTTTTTTTTATTTTTTCTCTAATGGGGACTGGGGACTTGCCATTTTCTCATTGAGTTTGTGTCTGGCAAGTTGCAGGACAACTGACAACACAATCCGGTCATGTAGATTATGGTTTTCATTTTGTAGATCCGGCATGGCTTTCGAATGTGTTTGAGCATCCTGATGGCTTTAAATTGTTTTTAATATAAAGCTGTTCATTTTTCCACCCATTCTGTGTCACAGGTTGTAAGAACCAGCCTGTTTTCTGTCTCGTTTTGGCCACTGTAATCCCACATGCCAATGAAAAAACCTTGTCAGCTTACAACATCATGAGGCGACAGCAGAGCAGGTTCGGAAATGAAATGGCAGGTGGTATCTTGAGTTGGGCCAACAATTTCTGCCTTACATGTGAGATCAATCTTCTGCCATCTTACCCTGCCTGGGTCAACCCTGGCAATGGGAAGTCTCAGTCTCAGTCTGTAAGAGGAAACCCATCTACAAATCAAAGGGATCCGTTGCCAATTGTCAAGTTCCAAGCTGCTGCCAGATTAACAATGGGTCGCATCAGAAGGGGCCAGACCTCCGAAAATCTTGACCTAGATATCATGGGAGAAAGTAACGTGGTTGGGTCAGGCGGGCCAGATTTCAAGAACCCCCCAAAAAAACTAGAGTTCTTCGTTGTTTCGATATATTTCAATTTTGGAGGTTATTGGTTCGCAGTAGTCCTCAAATATCCTCAAATTCTGTTAGGGTGACCAATTTTGACCGACCCACGGAAATTGCCCAAAT
>CAMXCT020002735.1:449983-467483 GCA_947184155.2 Cladocopium goreaui | reverse complement strand
GCCGAAGTTGACCCAAGTACAGCCGATGTTCTGGCCATGTCAGATCGAAATGATGCATTTGGACGATTTTGGGCCAATTGCAAAATGCGCAAATTTCCACAGTGGGCCCGTTCGTATTAGAAACTACCACGCCTCGGCACCTTCGGTGCAGGCGGATGTTTTGGGTGTTTAAGCATGTATAGTATAGCTGCATGATGGTTTAACAGATTTGTCGTATTTTCAATTTTAGAAATAGGACGGTGATCCCCAATGAAGAACAGTTAAATTTGTTTTGATATGGTATGTGTTGAAGCTACCAATCAGATAGGGTAAGGGCTAGTATTAAGTTCTGACTGCAAGGCCAGGTGCAAGCACATAATATGTCCTACTGAACATTCATTGTTCTTGGTTTTAGGGTATCTAAAGTTCTCCACGGCTGCAACCTACTCTCAAGTAATCGCCATATGGATTGGTCATCCAGTGTTGTTTAATACGTTGGTGGTTGAATGTTTAGGTACCATGGATACCATGGGTCATCTGTATAGGAATCTAACATCCCACTTGTTTGCAGGGTACCTAGTGTTCGCCATATAAAAGCATATAAGTGGACAAGAGTTGAGGTGACATCCTTCTTTCTAGCTGAAGCAGGCTTAAATAAGTAGACTATGGTTCCATGGAGAGGGAGAGATTATAGAATTCCCAGAAGTGGTTTAAGGGACATTTTGCAAAATTTGTTTCCTTGTCTTTGGTTTCAAACAGGGCGTATGTTCCCCCCAAAAGAAGCAGATAAGCAGGATGATGATGTTTTTGACGGCCAGGGTGGCCAAAAAAAAGACAAGATTTGCCACCGGAGTCATGATGGGTTCTAAAGCTCCCAGGTTATCATGGCAATATCATCATGTAATATCCTTGCTACTACAAATGGATAAATCATGTTGCGACCTCACTGCAACGTCGTTGGCATGATGGTTGGGATTGGGGTAGCGGTCCCAAAATAGTGCGACATTTTAGGCTGGTGATTTACGTTAATAAATACCATTAAATACCACCAGCAAACCATAAATCCTACTGTATATATATATAAAGATATATAATATACACATCTTCATCATGTGTAACCATGGTCATGACATAATGTATCCAGATATCATGGAAATCCCGGGAAACCCAAATCGTCTAGACGCCATGGCAGGTCTCCTCTAGTGCTTCGCCGGACCACGACTCCGGCACGGGCAGCTCAGGAGCGAGAATATGTCCGGTTTCATAAGGTGGATTCGCGAACAGAAAGGGAGTGGAAACAGGCCACAAAATCACACAAAAATTAGGCTTACAATAAATGGTCTCTTTTTCGAGGGTTGAATAGGAACTAAACTAAATAATTGTACTGGTTGAATCAAAGGGTTGAAGTACGGGTATATTATGGGTAACTACATATTGGATAATAGTCTGTGGTTTAGTGGTTTTATTTGGTTTATTCTCGATGATAGCTAGTTGGGATGATCCCCAGTTGATTGCTTTCAGGGAGTCAAAGCCACCCACCAGCTTCTCCGCCCCAAAGGTGGGATAGAAAAAGGATGGAAAGCCATGCCATGTAGGGCCTCGAAGTTGTGCAAAAATGGGGAGGGCTCAGCTGAGTTGTTCCATGATCTTGTTGTCCATCCTTACATGGGATGATGACCCCCCAAGATCAAGCTAGTTTTTGGGGATTGAAGCTAAGACAGAGAGGGAGGCGGCAGGATCGTCAAGTATGGGTATATGTAGATATTCGGGTCGCCTGACAGTCCATCACTGGCGGGGGTTTTGCTCACCAGAAGTCTGACATGGAACCCGCATAATCATTCAAAACTCAATGTTTCAGCTGGTTGGCCACTGATTATATATCGGTACGCCATACATGTAGAAATAAACAGTCTAGGCTTGGCCATGGCTAGGCTGACCCTGGATGCTGAGGCTTTGCTGTTCCCTTCCAGACCGATGACCGGTATGGCCACCCAGGAGTCAGCGGGTAAAACAAGTCAATGGTGGGTCCACTAAAAGGCTTAGCACTAGCACTAGCACTAGCACTAGCACTAGCACTACTACTACTACTACTACTACTACTACTACTGCTAGTACTACTACTACTACTGCTAGTACTACTACTACTACTACTACTACTACTACCTCTACTACTACTACTACTACTACTACTACTACTACTACTACTAGTACTTGTTGCAAATGGTATTTTTGATATGCACAAAACCGGAGAATCAGTGGATTACCGGATTGCAGCCTGGAGGTTTCCAAAGTCATGGGGTACCCCCCAAATCATCCAAGTCATGGATGACCAGAAGCCTCAGGGTGCAATGGCTGGAAGCCTCAGGTGGGTGTGCATCCCCTCGGGCATCGTCGAGCGGCATAAGGCTCATGGGATGGCTGAACTTTTTGAGATTTTCGCCATTTCAAATAGGTAGATCATCATAATTCAATTTAAGTCATTTACACGCGGATACATCCGCTATTTTCTGTAGCTATGTTAATCTACCGGAGGATCTTTGAGCCAACAATGACCAAATGTCATTTGCCAAATGACCGATGATGGATCAATAAATGGTCAACCAATAGAGTATTGATCACTCTAGTGGTTGGCGAGGATGTATATTATCCAACTATTATAAACCAACTAATGTGGGAAACCCCATGCCATAAACCATCATAGACCTACCAAACTTGGGGATAGCTAACAAACCATCCAAAAAATGGTGATGACTTGGGGATGGTTTTTGTCATTGGGTTTACCACATTAAGCATTATTAGTAATTAGCCAATTGTTGTCACATCATTTAACCAGTGTTAGCACAACATTAACCATCACTATCCCATTATTATCCTTTCTTAACCATCACTATCCCACTATAACCCGTTATTTACCACTAGGCTGTTCACTTGTTACTAACCATGATTATCCATAGTGCATCCAAGATTCCCCTTGGATCGTTCCATCCTTCTGCCAGGCCCAGTTTGAGACACCAGCGAGTGGAGATGATCACGTGCGGACGCTCAGCACTGCGGAAATCAGGAACATTCGCCATGAAACGGGAGTGGGTGAATCCCGAAAAGTGGATGGCACGTTTTTGTTTTTATCATTGTTATTCTTACTGCTTGTTTTTTATTATTGAGTTATTTTTATTACTTAATTATTTTCATTGGTATAGTATTTACCAAAAAGGCGCCAAAAAATGTGGGTCCATGAGTGCCCCAGCCCCATATCCAAAGATGGGGATGGTAGACAATGTGGATATATAATGTTATCAATTTATCTATGCAGTCCGGTGGTACGAGACTAGTTTGTCCACTTTTCTTTCCTGTCGGCGTGGATTGCACGGGGAAACGAGCCCAGTTGACTTGTATTTTGGGGACGTTGCAGCAACCGAAGACATGTACGATAAGCCAAAATAACCCAATGGGGAGAGCAAATGCCAAGTGCAGAACCCGAGTTCAAAAAAGTTGCGCATGTATTATGAGGGCCGAGGGCGAGGCAACAATTCAAACGGTTTGATCTTGGCCTTTTTGGAGCCAGATTCGCTGGTGAACCCGGATCGTTCAGTTTGGAACATATCACCCAGAATGTGCAAGATACAAACACTGAAGGCTGGTGATTCACTCGGCCGGCTTGTTGTATCAATGGTTCTCTTCCATGCCACTTTGACACCTGAACTTCAGGTGGTTCAAATTTCCCACGGAATTCAAAACTTGTCCATTCCTGTGTGATATGTCTTGTTTCTTGCACATCGGTGCTAGCCATTACTTTCAAAAAAACTGTTCAATCTTCGATCCATTCTTGATCCGACATGGCTGACATATGCTTGAACATGCTTGAACATTTTAGGATGATGGGGCCCGGGTGGAAAGTCAAAAAGTTGAAAGCACCAATCAGAATCACAGTTCACCACCCCTGGCAACACCAGGAGCACGGCGGAAACGCCCAGGTGCAGGTGTGCCTCTTTCACCGTCTTGGGAATAAATAGGAAACTTAGAGAGGAGCCTGGATGTTGCTGGAAGGTGAAAAAAGAAAGAATATATAGGAACATGGCATCTGATATCGTCTGATCGAATTGTGGCCATCAAGATCTGCGGATAGCATCATCTCCTCAGGTGCCGTTTAGCTATGTTTAGCTACCTATAGCTACCTCAGGGAAAATTTCAAAAGTACATCACGTCAGTGTCACCGACCCCGGCAGGCTGGCCAGCATGCGGTGTGTGAGGAGGGTCGTCGTTAAGCGCTGACGCAAAAAGCTGTTGCATCCCACTGACTCCCAGCAAGTGATGCTTGGGCCTACGGAAGAAACGTCTCGAACCGTAGATATGGTAGGAGGCAGGGATTGCACTTTCAGTGTGCCCTATGACTTGGCTCACACCATCCCATACCCTTTCCAGGTGGTTCTGAAATTTAACGGAGCAATTTAATGAGGTCTTCCAAATCTGCAGGAAGCTAGGATTGCCCTACACAGGCTAGCAGGGAGGACCATTGGAGTGGCAGCATGATGGTGCAAAGAGCAATTGCTTCCAACCCAGTGAAAGGCACCCCTTTCAGTATCGTGAACTGATGGATACATGACATGGGTGTTAATTTAACAGTCATCAGACTTACCCTGTGCTAATCAAACATGGCAGTTGAAAAATCCACCCTTTATAGATGATTTTCCGATTTAAACTTCCATTTGCATGGGATATTCCATTGCCACGTGTGGTTACCAGAGGGTGGCGGCAATGACTAGTTCGAAATACTGATTCGTTGCCTATCCACATGGTAGTTTTTAGTCTAGAAGTGGCGGTGCCTCCAGAAGAAAGTCGCAGTCTACTGCTGGCACTTTGAACGCTGCCTTCACTTTTGTTCCCTTCAGATGCTGGCTAGTACTACTTGAGATCGGCTTGTGGCTGGTTTGGTATGGTTGGTTAGACTGGTTTGTCCCTTGCATTTATGGCAAGTAAATTGTATTGCCAAAGGATGTTGATTGAAAGGGTGACCGGGTCACACTGACATGGACTGATGCCTAGTTGTCAGGCACTCTCGCAGCACATTTTCTAACAATGCTGGAACATCCAACGGCGGACGGTTTTGTCCGTGAATGTGGCATCCTTGTGGTAAGAAGCGTTGGCGTACAGCTGTGAGTCATTGAGTCGAAGTTATGTTGGCCCCAATTTAGACTGTGCGGGGTGCAGTGTTGCTGCGGGTGACCGAATTGATGGGCCTGTTGGTGCCCCGTACCCGTCTTGGCCAACAATTTGCGGGACAAAGACGCGGCCAGTGCTATGGGCCCAACAGCCCAGTGGAACATGGTTACTTGACTACCAGAAAAAGTATGGTAGGTGGTAGCAGGGCCTAGTCAAGGCCACATCAAGGCCCACACACTTTTGAACCCATTCTCATGGGTTTTGCCGGCATAACTTATGTACAATCTGCCTGTTTAAGCAAATATCATCAATGACATATCATGACATAGATACCCTCTTGTAATAGCTGTAATCATACATGGCTTGCCGGAAAATTCCACCTCTTGTATTCGATCATCTGCCAGCCATGGCCATGCCAATGCCATGGACGCGGTCTTTGCTGCTGGAAAGTTCAAAGGTCGATGGTACAGCGATGTCGCGGGTGACCTGGCTGCCAAGTTATTCGCAATGTTTCCAAAAGTGGTAAAATGCGTCTTTTTCCACCAATATATATTCATAATTGAAAAACATTAAGCTGAATGCACATAAATCCTGTAGCCTTCAGTATGAAATATTGTCATTTGAAATCCCAAGAGTTACCCTACTAGATTCTACTAGTTTCCTCAAGGTTTGTTGTGCACTTGCACCATTTGGGCAGCCGCTACGGCAGGTAGCGAGACGGCCTTTTGCACTTGGGCGAAGAAGCAGAAGTCCCCTCCAGGCGCTCGGGCCATGACCAGGTGGTGGCCCCCAGGTCCAAGTTGGTTGATTGTGTTGGTTGGTGAATATCATATGATAGAACATAACATAACAGAATACAATAGAATTAAAAAACCCTCAAGATAATATAACAAAGATAAAAATAGTCTATTTTATCGTAATATAACATAATAAAATCTAATATCTTGTTTTGCAACATAATGCAAAATTTTGTTTGTAAAATAACATAATATATAATGATTCTATTTATGTAACGTAAATTTTATAATTAAATCTGAGATAATAACATAATACAATCTAATGTAATATAAAATAACATATAGTTTCATGTAACATAACAAATTTTAATGCAATTATATATTATCATATAATATTGTATTATCGAAGGAAGTTTAGAAGTCAAACTTCCGACAATATGGACAGATGAAAAGCAGAGATGGGAAGAGAAGAGAAGAAGAAAGAAGATCAAAAAAGAGAAAGTCTCAGAAGAAAGAAGATCCAGGTGCGCGAAAAGAGGAAAGTCGCGAAACACTGCGTTTTTCCAATGATTTGTGGCTCCAGAGGGTCGAAAAGTAGGCTCGCTAAGGCGGCGGGTGCGGAGCCAGCTGGCCAGATGAGAGATGAAAAATTGCACGCCGTTGTGGCGCGAAGCACATTTGCAAGTCAAAATGTACAAAACACACCAGGTTCGGATAACTTTTGGATGTTGAGATGTCGAAAAAGTGCACGCGGTTGTGGCGCGAAGCACATTTCGAAGTCAAAATGTACAAAGCACACCAGGTTCGGACCACTTTTGGAAGTTGCGATGCCGAAAAAGTGCACGCCGTTGTGGCGCGAAGCACATTTCGAAGTCAAAATGTACAAAGCACACCAGCTTCGGACCACTTTTGGAAGTTGCGATGTCGAAAAAGTGCACACCGTTGTGGCGCGAAACACATTTCTATTTAAAGATGTTAAATACACCACATGCTCAGATCACTTTTGGACGTTCAGATGTCGTTTTGCGTGGCAGGCGCAAGGGATTATGCACCTTGTAAAAAGTGAGCAAAACGTGTGGGTTTTGTCGCATTTCCAAAAATGATGGCAGGCGTGGGATATTGGAAGAGCATCTGCAAAGATACATTTTCGTGGCAGGCGCAGTACAAGAGACATGTTCATCAGAGATGTTAGGAGGTCTGGGCGCTGATTTCCTGAGAAGGGTTACATTTTGGAGCATCAGATCTTCAGTTTTGGGAAGATGATTTTGCGTGACAGGTGCAGCACTTCATATGACCTGGCCTCACTTTTTCGTGGCAGGCGCAGTACTTTAGACAGGTGGAGTGCAAACATTGCAAAACGCATTGGTACGAGGCCGTCAGCTCTGCACTCAACTTTCCATTTTTGAAGGAAGTCTCGCAGTATTGTTTCGTTTTTGATGTTGTCAACCTCGAAAATTGAGGAAGTCTCGCAGAATTGTTTGTTTCGCTTTTGATGTTGTCAAGTTCAAAATTGAGGAAGTCTCGCAAAAAAGCTGCGTTTTCAAGCTTGCAGATAGACAGATAGATAGATAGATAGATTAGGTAGGTAGACAGACAGGCACAACCACAACAACAACAACAACTACTACTACTACTGCTACTACTACTACTACGACGACGACGACTACTACTACTACTACTACCACTACCACCACCCCCACCACCACCACCACCACTACTACTACTACCACTACTACTACTACTACCACTACCACCACCACTACCACCACTACCACCACTACCACCACTACCACCACTACCACTACTACCACTACTACCACTACTACCACTACTACCACTACTACCACTACTACCACTACTACCACTACTACCACTACTACCACTACTACCACTACTACCACTACTACCACTACTACCACTACTACCACTACCACCACTACCACCACTACCACTACCACTACCACTACCACTACCACTACCACTACCACTACCACTACCCCACTACCACTACCACTACCACTACCACTACTACTACTACTACCACCACCACCAAATCTACAACTACAATTACAACTACACTACATCACACTGCACTACACTAATTGCACTGCAGCACACTACAACTACAAATATACATGCAACTACAGCTGCTACACTACATTACACCACACTACGCAACACTACACTACACTACACTAACTACATTATATTACACTACATCTACAACTGCAACTACAATTACAACTACCACTACATTGCGCTACGCTACACTACACTAATTACAATACACTACAACTACAACACACTACTTTACACTACACTAGACTACACTACACTATACCACACTCCAGTACACAACACTACAGAACACGACAATACACTACAATATACTACACTAATTACACCACACCACAGCTACAACTGCAACTTCAACTGAAACTACACTACACTAATTACATCACATTAGAACTACAACTTACAACCACAACTCCACTACACTACACTACAACTACAGCTACAACTGAGCTACACGACACTACATCCAACAGTTGTGGTGAGGTGACCACTGCAACCATTGCAACCACTCCAAAAAACACAACTCCAACCACCTTTCGGTCCATCAGTGGATTCGCCCTGCCATCCGTGAGTCACAACAACCAACCTCTCCTATAGGTTTCTTATTTTCGAAACTTCCGCCACCGCCTTGTGCGGTACTACTGGTTTTATCAAAGAAAGTTGGGAAGCAATCTTCCGAGTTGCGGATGAAGTGTAGTGCAGTAGCAGTACATCACACAACAATACATCACATAACAATAATGTTGGCCCCTGATTAGTAGCTAGGCACACTATTGTGGAAAATGTTCTCCAAATTATTCTGAAACCCATGCATTGTTTGGAGGGTTCACTTTTGTGGCCAAAAAAATGGGAGAGTTTTTTTTTGAAAAAAACAAGCTGTAATTATTGAGAGGAAGACTTTTTTTCAAAAGCAATTGCCAAATTCAAACTCCAAGCCTTTCCCAAAGGGGCAAATCCCTTATTAAACCCTTATTAAAGAACAGCTTTTCCACAATTTTCCAAGGCCCTGGACCAGGAGAGGCTCCATTTCACTTTAGTAGGTTTGTTTGCTGGGTTCACTATTGCAGCAAGCTGTGCCAGAGCAGCCCCTGGAAGCCCAGAAGGGAAGCAAGCCTGTTCCAAAATTGCCAAATTCAAACTCCAAGCCTTTCCCAAAAGAACCAATCCCTTATTAAACCCTTATTAAAGAACAGCTTTTCCACAATTTTCCAAGGCCCTGGACCAGGAGAGGCTCCATTTCACTTTAGTAGGTTTGTTTGCTGGGTTCGCTATTGCAGCAAGCTGTGCCAGAGCAGCCCCTGGAAGCCCAGAAGGGAAGCAAGCCTTTTCCAAAGGCAATTGCCAAATTCAAACTCCAAGCCTTTCCCAAAGGAGCCAATCCTTTATTAAACCCTTATTAAAGAACAGCTTTTCCACAATTTTCCAAGGCCCTGGACCAGGAGAGGCTCCATTTCACTTTGGTAGGTTTGTTTGCTGGGTTCACTATTGTGGCAAGCTGTGCCAGAGCAGCTCCTGGAAGCCCAAAAGAGCAGCAAGCCTTTTCCAAAAGCAATTGCCAAATTCAAACTCCAAGCCTTCCCCAAAGGAGCAAATCCATTATTAAACCCTTATTAAAGAACCGCTTTTCCACAATTTTCCAAGGCCCTGGACCCGGAGAGGCTCCATTTCACTTTAGTAGGTTTGTTTGCTGGGTTCACTATTGTAGCAAGCTGTGCCAGAGCAGCTCCTGTAAGCCCAACAGAGAAACAAGCCTTTTCCAAAAGCAATTGCCAAATTCAAACCCCAAGCCTTTCCCAAAGGGGCAAATCCCTTATTAAACCCTTATTAAAGAACAGCTTTTCCACAATTTTCCAAGGCCCTGGACCAGGAGAGGCTCCATTTCACTTTAGTAGGTTTGTTTGCTGGGTTCATTATTGTGGCAAGCTGTGCCAGAGCAGCTCCTGCAAGCCCAAAAGAGCAGCAAGCCTTTTCCAAAAGCAATTGCCAAATTCAAACTCCAAGCCTTTCCCAAAGGGGCAAATCCCTTATTAAACCCTTATTAAAGAACAGCTTTTCCACGATTTTCCAAGGCCCTGGGCCCGGAGAGGCTCCATTTCACTTTAGTAGGTTTGTTTGCTGGGTTCACTATTGTGGCAAGCTGTGCCAGAGCAGCTCCTGTAAGCCCAAAAGAGAAGCAAGCCTTTTCCAAAAGCAATTGCCAAATTCAAACTCCAAGCCTTTCCCAAAGGGGCAAATCCCTTATTAAACCCTTATTAAAGAACAGCTTTTCCACAATTTTCCAAGGCCCTGGACCAGGAGAGGCTCCATTTCACTTTAGTAGGTTTGTTTGCTGGGTTCACTATTGTAGCAAGCTGTGCCAGAGCAGCTCCTGTAAGCCCAACAGAGAAGCAAGCCTTTTCCAAAAGCAATTGCCAAATTCAAACCCCAAGCCTTTCCCAAAGGGGCAAATCCCTTATTAAACCCTTATTAAAGAACAGCTTTTCCACAATTTTCCAAGGCCCTGGACCAGGAGAGGCTCCATTTCACTTTGGTAGGTTTGTTTGCTGGGTTCACTATTGTGGCAAGCTGTGCCAGAGCAGCTCCTGGAAGCCCAAAAGAGCAGCAAGCCTTTTCCAAAAGCAATTGCCAAATTCAAACTCCAAGCCTTCCTCAAAGGAGCAAATCCATTATTAAACCCTTATTAAAGAACCGCTTTTCCACAATTTTCCAAGGCCCTGGACCAGGAGAGGCTCCATTTCACTTTAGTAGGTTTGTTTGCTGGGTTCACTATTGTAGCAAGCTGTGCCAGAGCAGCTCCTGTAAGCCCAAAAGAGAAGCAAGCCTTTTCCAAAAGCAATTGCCAAATTCAAACCCCAAGCCTTTCCCAAAGGGGCAAATCCCTTATTAAACCCTTATTAAAGAACAGCTTTTCCACAATTTTCCAAGGCCCTGGACCAGGAGAGGCTCCATTTCACTTTAGTAGGTTTGTTTGCTGGGTTCACTATTGTGGCAAGCTGTGCCAGAGCAGCTCCTGTAAGCCCAAAAGAGAAGCAAGCCTTTTCCAAAAGCAATTGCCAAATTCAAACCCCAAGCCTTTCCCAAAGGGGCAAATCCCTTATTAAACCCTTATTAAAGAACAGCTTTTCCTCAATTTTCCAAGGCCCTGGACCCGGAGAGGCTCCATTTCACTTTAGTAGGTTTGCTTGCTGGGCTCACTATTGTAGCAAGCTGTGCAAGCTGTGGGTACTACAAGTACTACAAGTACTACAGGTACTACAAGTACTACAAGTACTACAGGTACTACAGGTACTACAAGTACTACAAGTACTACAAGTACAACAGGTACTACAAGTACAACAAGTACTACAGGTACTACAACTGCAAGTACTACAAGTACTACAAGTGCTACCAGTACTACAAGTACTGCAAGTACTACAGGTACTACAAGTACTACAGGTACTACAAGTACTACAAGTACTACAGGTACTACAAATACTGCAAGTACTACAAGTGCTACAAGTACTACAGGTACTACAAGTACTACAAGTACTACAGGTACTACAAGTACTACACGTACTACAAGTACTAGAAGTACTACAAGTACTACAGGTACTGCCAGTACTACAAGTACTACAAGTACCAGAAGTTCATCGGCAAAAAACAGTTTTAATTAGATTTCAATAGTAGCCAATTGAAATCATTACTTAAGTGAGATTTGCTTTTCTCTTGGGAAGAAAATTTTTGACTTTCCACCTTAAAGAGAGTCCAAATATTGTTTGGGGGGAGGGGGGGGGGCCTCACACTAATCAGGAACCAACATTACATCACATGTCTATGCGCCTGTGGAATCCCTGGTTGCAGATCGCATTGTAATGGCTGCATGAATGTTGCATGGGGCTTCTGTTGGCAGGAAACCTTGTGTTTTTCCGTGTAGGGTGGCTGCAGGCGGCTACCTACTCAGGGTATCAATTTACATTTTGCTTCATCTAATGATTTCATTTCCATTTTGGACCATCTGTGTGAACTTCAACAGCTTCTCCTTCAGAAAAGAAATGGATGCTCCTACTGCGAATGCTAACAACATGACTGAACTTGAGTTTTTACACCGCAAAAAACATATTTGGAGTTCTTTGAAACGAGCAACTGGTTCGCCCAAAGCGGAATTGGTGGCTATCCGTGGCCCGGGCGGTGATGCTACGCTGGAATCTGGTGAAATGGCTGAACTGCTGAGCAATCATTGGCAGCACGTCTTCGACCCAAAACACTCGCAAGCAAATGCCAGACAAAACTGGTTTGATCATATTCACTATGATGTCAACCTGGCTGCTCTTTCTCTGCCTCCCAGCAAAGATTGCGTGGCCACAGTCCTCAAAAACCTTCCTATTTCTGCTGCTGGCCCTGACGGGATACCTTTTGGGCTCTACGCTGCCCTCAAAGACCTTGCTCTTCCTATTTTTGTTCACTGTTTGCAGCTTTATTTGACCGCTCAAGTGAAGCACCTCCTGCCTTCAATCATGCTTTTCTCATTGTTTGCCTAAGAAACCTGGCACTGATATGGACAATGGAGTCTATGCACGCTGGCCTGGTGATACTAGACCATTGTCCATTGTGGATGCTTCAAACCGTATCCTCGCAGTTTGTATATTGAAATATTTGGAGGCTATTTTACCGCCGCACATTTGCGATGCGCAACGTTGTTTTCTGAAACACAGACACATTTCAAAACATCGTGGAACTTGATCACTGTGCACTTCGGGCAAGTTCGCTGCACACTCAAGCGGCTATCTTGTTGTTTGATTTCCGTGCTGCTTTTCCTTCTCTTTGTCAGGATTTCGTTTTGTCATTGGGGGTTCCCTGCAGAAGTTCTTCATGCAATCCAGTGTTTTTATCAAGACAACAAACAATGGTTAAAGCATAATTACATGGGAAAACTGTCCCTTCTATTTGCTTACAAAGTGGTGTTCGTCAAGGTTGTCCGCTCAGCCCACTGCGATTTTTCCCTTGCTACCGACTCGCTGCTGCGTAAGTTGCAGAGTGTTATGCCAACTGAACTCGACATTGTTAGAGCATTTGCTGATGATATTGCCGCAATTTGTTCTGATTGGTGGAAATCCATCCCTTTCTTGAGTGTTTTGCTTGCTGAGTTTGAAGAAGTATCCCAAGCATTGAGCCTGAACATTGCGAAGACTGTATTTCGTTGCATTGCACCGGGGTCGCGCGCAGGTCATGTTCTTGGACAACAACAGCGCAACAGGTTCGCACAAAGCACCCGCGCACGGGCCTGGCTGGCGCACGGCGCATGCAAGTTCTATAGATGAGAAAGGTCTTATAGTATAACCCTAAGGCAACTTCCGCCCCGCCTCGTGCGGGTACTACTGGTAATATATAGTACAAACAGCCAGACACTTAGATGGTAATATTGGAAATAACATGAAATAAAAGAATCATGTGGTTTGTATCTACCATAATGGACCATATATACTGTAAACCAGGTTTAGAAACACCATTATCCACAGATATTTCTATCACACACCATAGTTAAACTGGCCAATGAGGAAAACTATGCCAAAAATGGGCCAACATGTTTGATTCGGAAATTAGTTTGCCAGAAGGGCCGTCAAAGGCCATAAATGTACTTTGCCCAGATCTGGTGACCCAAGATCTCATGGCATAGTTCATTGCCAAAAAGTTTCGATGATTTCGGATGGAATTTGACTTAGAAGCTGGGAGCCCTGTAGATGAGTGCATCTGACGATCTGTCGAGGTTACTTGCGCCCCTTCCTGGATTTCCTGAAAAATGGCAGGCGGGGAGATTGCGCCCTTCTCGCAAAAATTTGTGCAGATATTGATGACTTGCTGTTGGGTTTGTAAGTGACAATGTCTACAGGTTGATGACTTTGTCTTACCTACATGTGCTCCAAGTGTGGCACTGGTATTGGGTGCCCCTTGCTGAATCACAAGGACATTGTCTCCTTTTCCGCGGTGGCAACTGTTTTGCACACCTTGCCTGATATATATATATATCCCTGAAGGAAAAGAGAAAAAAGACATAGGAGAAGAAAAAGAGAAGTAGTGTTCAGTAGTGTTCGCAAATTCCGTGTGGGCTGGAAAATTCAAGATCAAATACCACAGACCTACCTGATTTCATCCGAATTAGTTGTTTTAAATTACACGAATGACATTTTGAGCAGATTTCCGGGTTTTTTTAAATGGGGGATACCCTAAACTATGAGTTTCAAAATCCATATCGTCATCCATGATTTGGATGATTTGGGGGTGCCACGTCCGTTTGGTGCTTCAAAAACAGTAACAACCCCCCCTTCATATCCAAGCGGTTTCCTGCAAATTTTCCAGGCGTGGACAGCAGTCCTTGGACACGGTGGTGGTGCGAAGTGCCAAGTCACGGCCGCAGGTGGGGGTGGTCAGGTGGATGTTTTCGGGGCCATTGGTGATGCTCGTTTTTTGTGATGTGAAAATAGAGAATAATAAGGGGCTTTAATAGAGGATCATTCTCCCACTGCATAGTTAGTCTCTATGATTCCATATTCTGCCATTGTTATAAGATGATATGTAAATATATATATATGTGTATATATATATGTATATATATATGTATTTATATATGTATATTACACGTATAATTCCACTTATATCAGATATTTCGGATGATAGGGGTGATGAAAGAATTAGCGACCATTTAGTGATGGCAAGCGGTTGGTTCGATCTGATTTTCCATCCATCCTGGGATGATGATCCCCATTATATAGCTATAGTTGGGTCGAAACTACCAATGAATAAATATGTCACTATGTAATACGCGGTTCTATGTTTGTCTATCGCGGGACCTAGTAATATGATGTATATGTTTGGAGTTTGAGATTTCGTATCGAACCTCATCCACCTAAGTCGTTCTAAGTACATATATATATATATATACACATATAGTAGAAGAGAACGATCCATTGATTTCTTGCTGTGCGCGTTCGTGGGTACGGTTTGTATCAATCATACCCCGTTTAATTTCACTGTGATCGGAAAATCTTTGTCAATCACCTTGATCCGCCTATTCAACAGATGACAAACGCAATGTGAGATGGCTTCACAAAGTTCAGAACGTTCAAGGATCACTTAGGATTACCAGATTTTTCCACTCTGATCAGCTGTGAGGTTCGCGACGAGACCACGGATCTTCGCAGCGACGGCGGTGGCATTCGCTTCGACTTCACCATGGACATCGAGGACCGATACCCGGGACCAGTGCGGCGCGAGGTCTATGGCACATCGGCTGGGGAATGGTAGGTGCATAGGCTGTTTGTTTTCTGGAATCAGAAGTAAAAAGATGTGGGAACCTTTGGGGAATGCCACCTGAATATTGTGCTCAAGTTTAGTTTGAAGCACTTGAAGCCATGTTTTGGCAGGCTGCTTTGCCAAGAACTATATTGAGAGCAAATGGCGATTCCAGTGCGGATGGCCATTCAAATGCTTCACCGTAAACCACCCTATCCGGCTATCTAGCTGGTGTTTTCGAATATAACTATGTTCTATAAGGGTTCGTGGTTCAACCATAAAATTTAAGATGATGAACCCCAATCATATGTATGTCAGATATATTATTGGGATGGCTCCTTAATCTACTAAATCATGAGTAGCAAGGAAATCACCACACGCATGGCACTTATATTGCTTCTGTTCGTATGTGGGTACGATGTTTATCCATAAACTTCATTGGATAGTTGTGGATAAACATCGTATTGGTTAGATTTGGTGAGGTATATTTGCTTAATCATCTCATCCTTGTTCAAACCTGCAGGTTGTGTCCCAGGAAGAGTTCGAGGTGGGTCCTGAGGACCAGAATGCAGAGGCTGGGTAGGAGGGGATGGGTCGTCAAAATCCAATGATTTGTTTGGTTTAAACCTTCCAACCCTGTATTTAGCTAGTTCAATTCCCTAAAACCTGCAAAACACCTGGGTTTTCACTTTCAACACCTTTCAACCATGGTTAACAATTGGTTAACATGTGAACACTTAACCAACATGCACCTTCCCATCCGCCCCACATCCGCGGAGGTGCCCCACCTGATGCGGCACGCCTTGGCGAGTCGCCCCGACGTCCGCTTCGCGGCGAAGGCGAATCATTGGCGCTTCGGAGCGCAGAGCTATGTGGATGTGCTGCGATGGCTGGAGCGAATGGGTTGGGAAAAACATGTTTTTTTCTATGATGGGGAAATCTTGGCAGAATCATGGGGAAAGATGGGAAAATCACGGAAAGCGGCTGCAGTGCTAATTATGTGGCTAGATATGGTTGGAGTTTTTTTTTTCCGAGGACATTTTCATGAACCACACATGGCAGTGCAGTGGTGGTTAACAGCTCGCTGTGTTGCCATAAAAGTGGGAACAGTTCACGGCTTCCTAGAATCAGCATTATTCGGGTTACATACTTCAAATCAACCATGGGAATGCAGGAATGACATTGCAGTACTGATGTGTTCTGACATGTATGAATGGCCCTTTTGCAATTCCTGTCCCCCAGATACGGTGCGTTTGGGCAATGGGAATTGGAGACAAGGGGGAACCACAAGGCAGTTCAGTGGTCGTATGCTTCAAATACAGAACCCCCCATCGTCCATATGCCACCGGCCCTTCTTCTGTTTCGGCGTCAGGAGTGGAACCCGAAGTTCCGCTTTCGCGTCAACCCGGTGCCCAACTGGGTCCTGAGACTTGGTTGATGGCTGTCCTAGTCACTAGTCCTGGGTGATGTTGGGTGATGGTAGGTGATGGTAAGGGATGGTTGGTGAACATACGCTTTTTTTTGGTGGGTGGTCGCCAGGGTTTCATGGTGTTGACATCTCACAGCCAGTCAAACTCAAATGGTTGAATCTAAGAATCCAATGATGAAATGCAGCTACCCTGGCCTGTCACTCAAAGTTGAAAATGCTGCCACAAACCAACATATCAACTTTGCTCCAAGGTGTCCAAAAAGGCACCAGAAAGTGCTAAACATTATATTATGCTTCTAGATCCAAATAGCATCCACCTGGCACCCTGTTGTTTCTTGGCAGTTTGGTGGCTATATATACATATATATTTATTTATATCTCTCCACAGTTGTACCTAAGACATGTGTTCCATCGCACGCATGATTCCACATGCCCCATCATGCCTGGGTATGACCTTTTCAAGCATGTGCATTTGCTGTATTCAATCATTTTCCCACACTTCACATTTATATGATTGTCTCCTCGGAGACCAGGAAATAATATATGTATGTGCAGATGAGTCGTGAACAATCCGGGAACGTGGTTGACGGCAGGATCTTTTCTCTGGGATTTTCTGAGGGTTGGATGGCTAAGGAAGCACTTGCCGGCCTTTCAGTCAGCAGCGGAGCAGGACCATATCCGTAGCCGCGTTAATGGTAACAAGTCAGTGGGCCGAATCATTGCGGACCCGCGCCTACTGGGCAAATCCTCAACATTAATAAACTATTTTTTGCAAATATTCAGCACAAAAAAACTTAAATGAGTAGGCGCAAAATGGACCATGCTCATCAATTTTCCATAGCCAAGTCCTTCAAGT
>CAMXCT020002735.1:434983-444983 GCA_947184155.2 Cladocopium goreaui | reverse complement strand
CGATTCAGTGAATCATTGAATGAGTGAGTTAGTGACTTAGTGAGTCGATGAATCAATGTATCAATGAATCAGTGAATCACTTGCATGAATGACTCAGCGAATCAAGAAACCCATTTCAATGAGTCGATGAAACAATGAATCGATAGTGCAGTGAAGCAGTGAAACAATCAAATGATGATTCAGTGAATCAGTGAATTACGAATCGATGATTCAGTGAACAATGAAACAATGATTCATGAAATCAATGATTGAGTGAAAAAGTGAGCCTATATAAATCAATGAATGGATCAACGAAGCAGTGAATCAATCAACCAATGAACAATGAATCAGTGCGCCAATGAATGAGTGAACTAGTGACTCGATGAATCAGTGAACAAATGAAACAGTGATGGTATGAATGAACGAATTGATTAGTGAGTCGATGAGTCAATGAATCAATGAATGAACGAATGAATGGATGGATGGACGAGTGAGCTATGCTTCTTTGTTGAGCTACTTCTTCAGTGAGCGACCTCTTCGCTGAGGCACCTCTTGTCTCAGCTATACTTCTTATCTGAATAGTAGCCTCTTGTCTGAGCTACTTCTTCTCTGACCCTGCTCTGATCTGCCTCCCAGCTGGCTCTTCTGTAGCTTCTGCTGTTTCCATGATTTACAATGCCTTTAGCAACCTCCAGCTGCAATCCTGCATGCACAAGAGTAGCGCTATGGTCAAGAACTACCTTTCGCACAGCTGTTACAATGCGTTTAGCAACCTCCAGCTGCAATCCCGCTTGCCAGGAGCATCCTAACATCGCTCATTGCTTTACTGCGCGCAGCCGTGCCGATGCGTTTTGTCACAAGCGGATGCAAACCCGCATGGCAGGAGGGTCGCATCACATCGACATCGACCAACGTTCGGAACAGAGTCAAAAGTGCAGACTCAACCACGGCTGCTCCGAACGTGCAAGTTTTTTTCAATTTTCATATAAAATCAAACATATCACACCGGGCTTTTGCTACAGTCCTGTGCGCGTTTTGCCGACCTCATCTTCTAAAAATGCTGCGCGCCTGCAGCGAGATGCTTTTTTTTGACCAAGATTGAGCTCTCCCTAAAGTCCCATGCACTTTTTTGTGCACATCGAGGCCCGCAGCCGCGGAAACAGAGACCCTACTTCGGCGACGCTCCCACACGCGAATGATGACAAAATGTTGTTGACGTGATGGCAATGACATGATGAAAGAGCTGCCCCTAAACATTCCTCCGTAACTCGGAAGTTTTCGAACTAAATTTCCTTTGTAAATCTATCTGTACTGTCAATGCCACTTGTATATGGGTAGCATTTCAGAGCAAATATCGTGGCGTAGCTTGAGGCAAAACACGAGTGAGCAAATAATGTCGGCGTCTGTGGAGGGCTTGCCCGTGGGGCAGTGAATGAGGAGCCCTCAAACCCAGGAGGATTGCAGTTGTTTCAAGGGTGCCCACACTAATTACATGCCAGGAAACCTCTTTACTGTGGTAAACCCTGGTGTTATCCATGCCCAATATGTTATCAACATAATATTCACCTTTAATTTAAGCTTCTTAGGAACATGCCCCCAAGTCTTTTTGGTCTTATCAATCATTCATCGCCGCGTTCCATGGCAGCGCTGGTGTCTACTCATCGCCTTGATGAGTCTTGATGAGTTTCCCCAGTGGCCCAGTGGGCAGCTGCTACCCTTTGAATCTTCGGAATTTTGACCTTGGAGCTGATTGCTTGCCCGTCTGGGGGAGGCTCAGCCGCAATTGTTGGATTGATACACGTGGAAAATATTAAGCTTAAGCTGCATACAAATGTAATGATACAATATATATATATAGGTCAATATAGCCGGTCGAGCTTTCGAAGGATGTGAAGTCCTCCGTACCCATGCTTTTTCCGGATATATACACAACTACCGCCGTGACGTGCTGAGGCAGGTCACAGGCCTACCTGTGCAGGAATGGGAGCCACGGGTACCTTGGAATGTCATGGAGGGTTTGCATGTTTCATGGCGTGGTTCAATTTCTGCTGCTGCAACCACACGACACCAGCAACGGAGACCCAGCCAAGACCTTTGGCCTTGTTCCCCCCGGGCTCTACCAAGATATCTGCTCTCCACCGTTTCGCGGTGCTGGTGCGCAACTGTTCCACGGTGCAACAGTGCAGTGACTAGGCCATGAACATTATCGAAGCAGGCTGCTTTTTGCAGGGATTCACTGTGTAGGGGTAAATTGCATCCTCAGAAACTTGTCAAGCCATATTAGTCGGTCTCTACAATTCAAAACTTTCTACCTCGCTCGGGCACCCTGAGGTGGGGAAAGATCCAACAAGATACGTTTCTCTTGTTTGTCCAGGGTGTCTTCCCTGCTCCCTGATCCTGTTGATTGCGATGTTTGAACATAGATGGAACCAAAGAAATAGTGCTGCAAGATCCCGCTTCTTAATCTTAAAAGCAGGAGAATCATGATATAGCTGTCCACGATGAGGTGACCAAATCATGTTGTCGGTCGTTTCTGAGGTAGTTCATTTCCACTAACTACCCTTCTTGATGATGACAATGATGATGATGATGATGATTGATGATGATGATGATGATGATGGCGATGATGATGATGGTGGTGGTGATAATGATGATGATGGCGATGATGGTGATGATGATGATGATGACCAAGTTACTAGCACTTGCTAGATTCACAGATGGGTTGTAGCGGCATCGGCCTGACAGCAGCGACTTCACTTTGGATGATTTACGGGGGAATCCATCAACATCATTGCGAAATGTTCAGTCTGGGAATGACTTATGCTGAATCATGAGCTATCTTGATATAGTTCGACCATATTTTTGTTTTGTTTGTGTGTGCCTGCATTGGCACATAGTTTATCTGCCACACAGCCAGATTGGATTTTATTAATTTCCGGAGAAACCAATTGGATGGGTGGCTTAGTATCTAATGATCTTTTGCTATATGCATGGGGAGATGTATTAACCAGCTAGTTTCTCGTTCTTGTAATGAGGGTCCAACCATGTCTAACCATCCCCCCAAGGTACCTTCCAAATCATCGATGCTAAAATTCGCCCTGATTAGTAATAGTTGTTGGTGGCTAGCAAACCCTGAATGAACTCTTCTTTTTGGTGGGGGGATGTTTGAAACCCTATGATCTTGGCAGGGGAAGTAAGATTGGACAAGATTTCCCTTCGTTGGAAGGTTTGGGGATGTTGTTTCTGCACACCTCGTCCATCGTGATGCCTGGTTTCGACGCGTCCCTCAGCCTCAACATGGTGATGATCAATGGGGTGCACGGGTGCATGGGGCATATGATGGGAATGCACCTAGCCATCAGATATTTGGCAGTGTCTGAAAATGTTGTATACTCCAAATTGCAACTGCAATGGGCAATCCTTGTGGTGAAGGGTGTGAAGGATCGAATGTGGAGCTGCCCGCATTTTGGGTATGGATGTGGAGTTTGGATCGACAGAGTCTTTCAACCCTTTGATCCGTACCTGATTTTTTTCAGCCGCAACCATAGGGCCCCCCCTTCACACACACGAAGCCGAACTGCGATGGAACGACAGGACCGCCAAGTTCGACTACTGGCGTGTCCTCTACTGGACACAGCTGCAGAAGCGCCTTCGACGAATTCAGCGGAGGCATTTGCTGCGACGAAAGCTGCCGCTGTCCAAAGTGTCCGTGGCGGAGCATGGCAGGAAAGTCTCGCCGCCCTCACCAGAGGAGGTGACGATTGGTCGCGTCGTTGCAGTGGTTAGGGTTGAACAGGCCGCGGTATACCTGGTCCCCGATAGGTGGCCCTCTTATAGGGCATCTACCCCCATGAGGAGCTGAGAAAAGTTCCTACTGCTGAGATCTGTTGAGAGGGGTACCTTTGGGTACTGGGAGGTGGTAGTTTTGTCTCCACCAGATATCAGATGGTTTGGCATATGGTTTGGTGAGAAGTCCCAATTCAACTTACCTCCGATGGGCCAAAGCCAAGCAAATTGAGGTATCCATGCTGACCCGAAGAGTGCCAAAGGACTGCATCAGATGCATTGTCACATTGAAATGTTTGGGGATTTGGGGAATCACTAGATGATGGATGGTTTGTCAAACAATTACTTTCTTCGAGTGATCCCCACCTTGAAACATTATTCTGACGCAGTTTCTGAAATACCATCTGGAAGTATATATTGCATTATATGGCACATGTTTTAGGCAGGCACTTTATCTGACATTCTTTTTGGCATATATACTTTGACATTCCATCTGACATTCTATCTGGCATCTTTTCTGACATACTTTCTGGCATATATTCCGACATTCTTTCTGGCATTCTATCCGGCATCTTTTCCGGCATTCATTCTGGCATTCTTTCTGGCATCTAGTCTGGCATTCTTTTTGGCATCTATCTGGCAGCTATTCTGACATTCTTTCTCTGAAGCTCGCGGTTGAGGTCCGGCAATACCCATTGAGAGCTGGAGCTCGCGGTTGAGGTCTGGCAGTGCTTTCTGAGATCTGGCGCTCACGCTTGAGGTCCGGCAGTGCCCACTGAGATCTGGAGCTCGTGGTTTGAGGTCTGGCAGTGCCCACTGATATCTAGCGCTCGCGGTTGAGGACCGGCAGTGCCCACTGATCTCTGGAGCTCGCAGTTGAGGAGGGGAAGAGGAGAAGAGGAGAAGCAGCGGGAAAGTCTATGATAAGTGTATACATACGCATGTGTGCGTGCGCATACCCCAGTGCATCCCATCACCCATAGAATGTTGGGTGATATACCACCAATCATATCCAATTCGTGCCCGGTACCCAGATGTACTCCTTCAACAGCAGGCCAAGTCAGACCTGAAACACCGGCACGGTATGGTCCCTAAATTCATTCATGAAAGGACTAGGTCGCGGTTTTGCCCACTTTCGATAACATGGCGATGAATTCAAAACATCTGAGGAGTCACTGAGGGAATTACGGCAAGCGTATCGCTTCACTGAGGGAATTACGGCAAGCGTATCGCTTCGGGATACGTCGAGTGCATCGCTTCGGGCTACGCCTGATGCATCGCTTCGAGATACCTCAACATCATCATCATCATCATCCTCCTCCTCCTCGTCGTCGTCGTCGTCGTCGTCGTCAACACTAGACATTTTCATCACCCTCATTATCATCATCATGCTGACCATCATGAGGGGTCGGAGGGCGGGTGCCCCATCATCATGTTGTCCACTCCCGCCAACCAAACCCTAAATGGCTGAGCCAAGCAATGATGTAAGTAGAATGATCCCTCCCCACCCCCCAACCAAGTCCTAAATGGCTGAGTCAAACAATGATGTAAGTAGAATGATCCCTCCCCACCCCCCAACCAAACCCTAAATGGCTGAGTCAAATAAGTAGAATGATCCCTCCCCACCACCCCAACCAAACCCTAAATGGCTGAGTCAAGTAATGATCTAAGTAGAATGAAACCCTAAATGGCTGAGTCAAGTAATGATGTAAGTAGAATGATTCTTCCCCAGCCCCCCAAGCCAAACCCTAAATGGCTGAGTCAAGCAATGATGTAAGTAGAATGATCCCTCCCCACCCCCCAAACCAAACCCTAAATGGCTGAGTCAAGTCATGATGTAAGTAGAATGGTTTTTCCCCCACCCCCCAACCAAAGCCAAAGTGGCTGAGTCAAATAAGTAGAATGATCCCTCCCCACTCCACCAACCAAACCCTAAATGGCTGAGTCAAAGAATGATGTAAGTAGAATGATCCCTCCCCACTCCACCAACCAAACCCCAAATGGCTGAGTCAAGTAATGATGTAAGTAGAATGATCCCTCCGTACCCTCCAATCAAACCCTAAATGGCTGAGTCAAGCAATGATGTAGGTAGAATGATCCCTCCCCACCCCCCAACCAAACCCCAAATGTCTGAGTCAAGTAATTAGATGATAAGAAGGATGTTTTCCGTGTGGCCCAAAGTGATCAAATCGGTGTTGCCCAAAGTGAGCGTCCAAAGTGTGAGGAGTGTGTGATTTCTGGATGTTGCCTGAAGTGATGCGTTTGGTGTTGCCCTAAGTGATGCGGGTGCCCTCAGTACTGGGACACCCGTAGTATCATACAGTGCTTGTTTTCCTGTTCCTTCAACCACTTGTATCTCGCATTGAAGCCATCATTAAATTAAATCGAAAGATATCGAAAGTTACTTTTCCCAATCTCCCTCCAGCTCAAGGGTACGCGTCTCCCTCAAGAAAACTGGTGTTGCCTCAGATTAACCAAAACTATACGGTTGGGGTTATATATGTATACATATGGATAGACTGCCAGTCTTCTATTTTATCTCATATGGTGCCAGAATTAATCAAAAATTTGATTTGGTGGAATTGCAAAGGCTGCATCGGAAAATCCATTGGTCCCGTAAAGTACAGATTCACTATTTTCTCGTTGCCACCCTCATTACGCGCTCAGCGCCTCGTAGCTGGCTCATTTTTTCTGGAGTCAAAAAAACGGAAAAAAAAACAACGCGAACAAATTGAGCCAGCTACATGCCCTTGAGCCAGCTCGGTGTGCCGTCATCACCCCGGCCAATACATATTATGGATTCGTTGTTAGCTCCCATATTTGTTTGCCAGCTCACAGTGACGTAGCTGGCTCAATTTTTTCGAACTCTTTTTTTTCATCTTTTGTTTTCGTTCAAAAAAATTGAGCCAGCTCGATGCCATCGAGCTAGACCGATGTGTTTGAGCTAGCGCCGTGTTGCTGAGGTAGCTCATTCTACTTGAGAGCCTGCAAATTGCTTCCCACTGTGTTCAATTGCCAGGTTCAGTCCCACATGATTCGTTTAATAGAGATGGTGTTTCTGTTGCAGCCCAGAAATTTAGGAGCCACGTTTTGGGCCAAATCTGCCTACACAGCAGCACAAACATCAAAGGTCAAACGCATGACCCCTTCTGAAATTGAGCCAGCTACATGTTTTGAGCTAACTCGAAAATGAGGAAGACTGTGGATTGCTACATTCAATGAAAGCCTGGGAGGACCGTGGCGTGGTCAGCTGAATGCCTGGGAAGCCTTCGCGGAGACGCAACGGCATCGATTTTTGCTGGAGTGCCCGGCCGTGGGGCAAGGTGGGATACCCCTTGGAATGCTCCTGATTTTTTTCGAGGAGCTGAATTTTAAACAGCTAAAGTGTGGTCCCACATTCAGCTTCCCACTTGAAGATACATGTTTTATCATGTTTTCCGTGAAAGACTTATGGGACTTGATGGGACTTGCCATATTTTGATGTTTGTGTTTTTTGGAGTGTGCCAAGAAAGCACCTACAATTGTGATGGTTCTTGGCTATGTTCGGGTGTGTTCTTTTTTTTTGGACAGGCCCATGTCATGATGCTGGCTGTAGGATCTGATGACATACATAAATGTACAATACATACATGCATACATACATACATACAAGTATATACATACATACAATTATATACATACATACAATTATATACATACATACAATTATATACATACATACATACATACATACAGACAGACAGACAGACAGACAGACAGACAGACAGACATACTTACATACACACATACACACATACATACATACATACATACATACATACCTGCATACATGCATGCATGCATACATGCATACATGCGTACATGAGTACATGCATACATGCATACATGCATACATGCATACATGCATACATGCATACATGCATGCATGCATACATGCATACATGCATGCATGCATACATGCATACAAGCATACATACATACATACACACAGACAGACAGACAGACAGACAGACATACTTACATACACACATACATACATACATACATACATACGTACGTACATACATACATACATACATACAGACATACACACACATGCGCACGTGTATTACTGTAAAGTATTCCGCTACTATTTTAACTTGATGTTACTGTTCTCTCTTGTTGTTTTTCGTTTTGTACGCGTGCCCCGGCATGTTCCCCAAAATGTTTTGCTTGTTTTTTTTGCGGCTGACGCGGACGCAGGACCTGAAGCCACACTTCACCGGGAAAGTCTTTGCTCGAAGCTGGAATCGCAACATGAGGGTGACCAAGAGGGTGAGATAGGGAAGTGAGTGTGGCTGAAAATGAACCGCTACCCGCTACCCAGTTTCCACATGACATTCCCCATTGAACACAGAAAAATTGCCGCAGAGCAAGCTACACATGGGAAGTACCATGTAGTTTTCTTTTTAACCAAGACAACCCCTTGAATTTAGCCCCAAATGATTATCACAGTGCTGTTTGATCCTTTGGTTTCCATCCCCTCCGATGATGATTGATCAGCGCTAAATATCCGCTCTCAGGATACTTGGGCCTCTACTGGGCCAGCTCCAGCAAACACGACAATGGCTTCTGGTCTGCGTATTCCTGGCTGCGTCCGCACCGCGTTAGTTTGCTAGTCCCGGGCGGTTCCTTTCTGGAGGCCAAGTTGGATACACAACTCTTGGAGAAGTCACTTGGTGCTGAAAAACACCACTGTTTTTTTAATGAGACTTGGGCCAACGTACAAACATGTGTGAATGTAGATGTTTGATATTGTTTGATGTTGTTTGTTTTGCACAGCATACCTTCCTGCACACGTGTGTCTTACACACATTAAACTCTTGCATCTCTGTGATAAAGCATGCTTCTATTTTTCATTCTTTTTCGGAGTTGCTATATATGTGTAGCTACCAAGTATGGGGTTTAATTATACCTATAATAAATTTTGCTTTGTGTATGCCCTCATTTTTTATAAATGCGTATGGTAATCTTTTATTTGAGGTCTCTCCGAAGTCCCTGAAATCCACGTCCCAGGCTCCGTATCTTCAATCAACCCCCTGCCTATTGGGATTCTCTGGAAGCTTTGGCGGCCTCTGTGCCCTTGAGCCCCTGGACCGACGCTCGGCGTTGCGGGGTTTTCCAGCACATGTGGGGATAGTCTTTGGCAATCAAACATAGCTGGCCGGGAAAGCCATTGTAATGGAGGCTTTAAGCATGTGGCGTCTCCAGCATGTCATGTTTGATTACCAGAAGGGTATAGTCACTGCGGGGCCCAGAACCGCGACCCACACTTTGTGCGAGTCCGCGCAGTCGAAACGCATTTGAAGATTTCACAAGAGCCACTTTATATGGAAATTTACAGGAAAAATGCCGGGGACCAGAACCGCGACCCACACTTGGTGCGAGCCTGCGCAGTCGAAACGCATGTCAAGATGTCACAAGAGCCACTTATACTGAAATTTACAGGAAAAATGCCCGGGCCCAGAGTGAGCACCAGCACCGGCCTTAACTCCTACCGTAAGAGCCCCTCAGTGTGGACACACTGTTTGGGGAAAATCAAAACCAACCATTGGAAAGACTCAACCAACCCTAAACCAACCCGCTAAATACAACAACAATGAACCCTGAAACAAACCTAAACAAACCCTAAAGGGCCCCTAGTTGCAAAACACCATCCAACATCATACAACATGAAAAGTTTGAGCACCAAAATGTTGCAAATACTATGGAAACAGAGGTTCAAACTCCAAAATGTTGCCAATACCGATGAAATGGCAGCTACCAGCTCCAAAATTTTGCAAATTGCAAGGGAAACGGACGGAACAGCAGATCCAAAAAAAACAAACGGAAAAGAAAGTAATTCCAAAAACAAGTCTGGACCCTTTGTATATATACCCACGATAACAGTGTAGACCAACGGAAATATAATTATCGAAGGAAGTTTAGAAGTCAAACTTCCGACAATATGGACAGATGAAAAGCAGAGCAGGGCAGAGGCAGAGAGAAGAGGAAGATTAGAAGAGAGAAGATCAGAAGAGAAAGAGTCAGGAAGAAAGAAGATGCAGATGCGCGAAAAGGTAGGAAAGTCGCGATTCACTGTGTTTTTCCAATGATTGGAGGGTCGAAAAGTAGGCTCCCTAAAGCGGCGGGTGCGGAGCCAGCTGGCCAGATGAGAGATGAAAAATTGCACGCCGTTGTGGCGCGAAGCACATTT
>CAMXCT020002735.1:397483-432483 GCA_947184155.2 Cladocopium goreaui | reverse complement strand
CTACACTCCACTACACTACAACTACAACTACGAATACACAACTACACTACACTAAATTACACTACACTACATTACACTACACTACACTACATTCCACTACACTCCACTACACTACACTACATTACACTACACTACATTACACTGAATGACACTGCACCACAGATAGACAGGTCGACAGATAGACAGACAGACAGACAGATAGATAGATAGATAGACAGATAGATAGTTAGTTAGATAGATAGATAAATAAAAAAGATAGGTCGGTAGGTGGGTAGATAGTCAGAGAAAGAGAGAGAGAGAAAGAGAGGAGACCTCAAGCACCTTTCGGTCCATCAGTGGATTCGCTCTGCCATCCCTGATTCACAACAACAAATCTCTCCTATAGGTTTCCTATTTTTGAAACTGCCGCCACCGCCTTGCGCGGTACTACTGGTAAAAACTATGGTTTCCTGCAGATCATCCCCTTTAGCCACCCTGTTGAAACATTGGGTTTTCGGCAGGTGTGGATTGACTTTGACCTCACAATTTCCCCCTGCTGCTTTGATAGCTTCTCCTTCGTGCACCTCATTGGACGGACCAGAGATGGCGGACTGCCACACGTGGTCATCAGGGATTCTCCACATGAGGACTGGCTACTTAAACGCTGAGCTCTGGCTTTTTACCCGCTTTTGCCATCCAATAGACCCTGGACATAGCCAGTTTGTTAGTCGGAATCAATCGTCCACCCCCCTGTTTGGTTTATTTGAGGGAGGATAGGTCCAGAAAAATCATTAATATGGAAAAGGGATTTCTTGCAATGCAAGGTTTGGAACTCAGTGTCTTCAGAGAGGGAGGCACAACCCGAAAATTCACGGAAATTGTTGCAGTCAGAGCTTGGGAAACTATAAATTTGTCAAGTTGGGCACTCTATAGTTGCCATATGTTGCCATCGTTTCCCAGTCAAAAAGGAAAACTGAAAGCTGATGCACGGTGCTCTCAGTTCCACAATGCGACCAGGACTACCACCACCACTGTGCCAATGCCGGATTCCTGATCGTACGCAGCCCTTCATTTGCTTAGCTTATCTTCTCATGTCTTGACTTGTTGCTCTGAGGCGAAATGGCGTTTTCTTCACAATGATTCTTTTCAGGGGTGCTGCAGAGATGGTGAATACATTCTAAGAACACGTCAGGGATGAAGGTGAAGTTCACCTTCCAACAAGGCTACATTGATATGCCACATCCTGCCATCCAACACTCAGGGTATGCTTGACTTGCAAGCATGCTGTACACAACCCATACCTCTTACAAGATAGTATAATTGAACTATATATATATATGTGCATCAGGTTTTGGAAGGCTATGGTTCGCAGTGATCATTTCTCATTCACCATGATGTTTGGGCTCAAGCGCCTTGATCCAAATAACATACTTTTTGACTTCTCTGGTCGGCCGTGTTGTCGTCCCCGTTCTTGAAGGCTCCGCGTGAGCTGGGGTTGTGCTAGTTAGCGATCTGGCCAGCTGCCTCTGGGACCCCCCACTATTGAATAGAATGCCGCTATGTGGTGTGTGGGGAGGCCTTGGAGTGTCCATACGCCCGGAAGTATGTCCGAGTTCGGATGAATGTCAGTGTGTCTGACAGATCCCAGCCAGAGTGGCGTGTCACAGCTGGTCAGGCTGCAGTGACCACCTACCCAAAGCAAATCCTGCGAGCCAGGTTTCTGACCCTACTTGCAGCTTAGGATGGAAAAAGAGCTGTAGTGCGGAGTAGACTGCTGGATGAGGAGAAATGTATATGTAACATAATTATAAATAAACAAATGAATATATAAATGAATGAGTAAATTAAAAAGAATAAATGAATAGATAAATACATATATATATATATATATTATTTTCATATTTGTATATGGTTTAGTTTAATTTCTATTCGTATCACGCACAGAGAAAGAGAGACAGAGAGAGAGAGAGAGAGATAGATGTATATATACATATAGGCCTCTTTCGGCAGGTATCAGCAAAAGCGATTTAAAAACTATTGTCGACATAGCCCCTACTTTCCCCAGTTATAGCCATGGATATCTATATAGCCCATTTGCATCCATTTACTAAGTGGGATGCCGCTGAGGCAACAGCTCTGTGGGCCGCTTCTTCGTGGAGCTGGCAAGGGAGAAACGGTCCTGGCCGGCGATACCTTATGGCGACTTGATGGCTACCCTTTGGTACAGTAATCTGGCAATGCAAAATCCACACACGAAGCTCCATGTATCTGATTTTTATATATGTTCATGTATGGTTTTCTGATATGAAGCAAGTATGTTCCATTGCTAAATTTGAATGTGGAAGGTAAGCTGTGGTTTGGTGTGGCAGGTTCATTCCTATCAGGGTTTCTGTGCCCTGAGTCCTGAACAGAAACGGAATATATGATCAATCAGTCTGGCTGAACCAGACTGACCCTACAACGACGTCAACATGAGTGATGGTTGGGAAGGGCGGCCACCCAAAAACTTTACGATAAATTGTTACAAGTCTGATGATGTGATTTGCCAAGACATCAAAGACCAAATGACAACGCCTTTGGTAGTTAAACCGATGATTTACCTCCAGGTTGATCTTTTGTGGCCATGCCAAGAAAGAGCCTGATGACACATTATGACTTGGGTGAACCTTGGAGTGAGGGTCCATAGTTAAGAATTGCCCCATGGTATGAAGATACCGCAAGGTTTCCCAGTGTTCCTATTCGCCAGTGGGTTTTTGTGAAAGTAGGGTAATTACCCTAAATAGATTGGTTATATGATCATCATTTTCTGCATGAAGATGGCGACACAGACCGACACAGCCTTTTGTGGGGGGGCATCCAAATCACTCGGGTCACCGTTGGACAATCGGCCTTGAAGGCTACCAGAGTGCCTTCGCCGAGTCACTCCTAGAGCTATTGGGTCTTGAAGCGGCGTCTCGGCGGTGAAGGTGGCGGTAGCGCTGGTAGCTGGGAATGTCCAGAAAATTCCATGTAAACTGATGGCATGGCGCGCCATGAGTTTTTTTGTGCATTGCTAGATGATTTAAATGTTTCTTGTTGGTTGTTCGGATAAATTGCGGATTTTGCTCATGAAACTTCCATGTTTTCTGGTTTCATCTCCATTGTAGTTGATGAACTCCCCAAACAAAGCACGTATGGCTGTTGTCAACATTTGAACTCAAATAGAGCACAAGGGGACTACACAGTCATTTTCAGCCTTCTCCCATCCAGTTCGTGGGGATTACGGCAAATGCCTGTGTTGTTTCTGACCCCATCATATTTGCTTGCTTTAACTCCCCATTTTGCTTGGTAAGCAATTATACCGCATTTTGTTGGGCAAACTCATGCTTGGTGGGTCAATGGTGGATAGGTATTGGGTACTTGGGTGTCATCATCGCGATTCAAAGACCTCGTCCCAGAATCGGTGTGCCATGCGCGGAAGCCTCCACAAAGCAAATTTTCAGGTTATGGGTGAACATTGCCTCTTTAAGATGAAGATGGGCAGCCACAATTCCATGGCACACTGATTTTGACAACGAAACAAACCATGAAGCTGAGACACGTCGAAAACCCTTGTGCCTTCCAGTAGCATGTATGTGTGTTGTTTTGAACAGGTCCTTTCTGGAGGCCCAAACCCTTCTAGCATGAATGTGCATACATATTTAGTTCCTGTTGAAGGACAAGGACCCTTTATCATGTTAAAGAATAAAGAGCTCAGCACAGTGATTTTCACTGGGATGTATATATGTGCGTGTGAGTTGTCAATTGCTTTGCCCATCGCAATGCCATGCGGTTGTGGTGAGATGCGTCGATTGTCTTGAGTAAACCCGCGCGCTCGTAGTCAAGTATGAACCAGCTTCCATCTAAATGTGGGTGGATACTTCACAATGCTGACCGGGTACAAGTTCACATCTATAACATTTGTTATGTATCGTTATTTGCATATTTACATACCTATATATATATATATGCATATTATATACACATACACTTTTTAATTAACTTTTTAAACTGGCAACGTGGGAAATCTACCATCTTCGGGGCATACCCAAGTAGGCTGACCCCATCGGAAACCGCCTTCCTAAAACGACCCTTGAGGAAATTTATGGTGAGACCTCCCGGAGCTATCGCTCCCAGCACCTGGGTCAAGCTACAGGATACTGTGGATGGGTAGGAAATCCTGCACCAGCTGGGTGCCGGAGATGGTAACAATTCCCGCGTTAACTAGTGCATTTATACCCCCAAAAGACCCAAGTGAAATTGGAGTTATGTTATGTTCACCAATCTCCTAACGAACTGGGACACCAGCTTGTATGATGGTTTTTCCCGAGAGCGTCTGAGCGCAGGGTTCTTCCAATAGTGGGGGTCTGTAAAACACCTTCTCATCTTCACACCTTCTCATCTTCACATCTTCTCATCTTCACATCTTCTCATTCCCCACATCTTCTCCTCATCTTCTCATCTTCACATCTTCTCATCTTCACATCTTCTCATCCTCACATCTTCTCCTCATCTTCTCATCTTCTCCTCATCTTCTCATCTTCACATCTTCTCACATCTTATCACATCTTCTCATCTTCACATCTTCTCATCTTCACATCTTCTCACGTCTTCTCATCTTCACATCTTCTCATCTTCACATCTTCTCATCTTCTCACATCTTCTCACATCTTCTCACATCTTCTCACATCTTCTCACATCTTCTCAAATCTTCTCACATTTTCTCACATCTTCTCACATCCTCTCACACCTTCTCATCTTCACATCTTCTCATCTCACATCTTCTCCTCTTCTCCTCTTCTCCTCTTCTCCTCTTCTCCTCTTCTCCTCTTGCCCTCTTGCCCTCTTGCCCTCTTGCCCTCTTGCCCTCTTGCCCTCTTGCCCTCTTGCCCTCTTGCCCTCTTGCCCTCTCCTTCTTTTCTATTTCTCTTCTGAAGGCGGGGTCAGGGGCAGTGCCAACGAGACGGCACGAAACACAACCCTTTCGCACGAAATGCGGTTCGATCGCCAAAAACTGAGGTAACCAGGGAAAAATTGCGATTTCAAGGTGTCCCGCGCAACCCTTTCGCACGAAATGAGGTTCGATCGCCAAAAACTGAGGTAACCAGGGAAAAATTGCGATTTCAAGGTGTCCCGCGCAACCCTTTCGCACGAAATGAGGTTCGATCGCCAAAAACTGAGGTAAAATTGCGATTGCCGGGTTCCCGAAGTGATGGTCGATCGCCAAAAACTGAGGTAAAATTGCATTTTTTCTTTGTGTACAAAGCTTCTGTGTGCTGTGTGTGAAAGCTTCTGTGTGTAAAAAGCATCTGTGTAAAAGCGTTCGTGTAAAAGCGTCTGCTTAAAAGCTTTTGTGTGCTCTGTGTCAAAGTGTCTGTGTGTCAAAGCGTCTGTGTGTAAAAGTTTCTGTGTGTAAAGGTGTCTGTGTGTAAAAGCGTCTGTGTGTAAAAGCGTTTGTGTAAAATGCGTCTGTGCAAAAGCTTCTGTGTGCACAATCTTCTGTGTGTAAAAGCCTCTGTGTGTAAAAGCTTCTGTGTGTAAAACTGCCTGCGTGTAAAAGCACCTGTGTGTAAAAGTGTCTGTGTGTAAAAGTGTCTGTGTGTAAAAGTGTCTGTGTGTAAAAGAGTCTGTGTGTAAAAGTGTCTGTGTGTAAAAGCTTCTGTGTGTAAAAGCGTCCGTGTGTAAAAGCTTTTGTGTGTAAAAGCGTCTGTGTAAAAGCTTCTGTGTGTAAAAGCGTCTGTGTGTAAAACTATCTGTGTGCAAAAGCACCTGTGTGTAAAAGTGTCTGTGTGTAAAAGTGCCTGTGTGTAAAAGCGTCTGTGTGTAAAAGCGTCTGTGTGTAAAAGCTTCTGTGTGTAAAAGCTTCTGTGTGTAAAAGCTTTTGTGTGTAAAAGCGTCTGTGTAAAAGCCTCTGTGTGTAAAAGCGTCTGTGTGTAAAGCCGTCAGTGTGTAAAAGATTCTGTCTGCGTGTAAAAGCGTCTGCGTGTACAAGCGTCTGTGTGTAAAAGTGTCTGTGTGTAAAAGCGTGCGCGTGTAAAAGCGAGTGTGTGTGTGTAAATACAGTAGCATAACCAGGTCTTATGACTTTAAATGGAAGTGATGGTGTACCATGGCCTTGCCATCAGCCATGGTACATCTATTGTCACTTCCTCCCAATTGAATCTATGATAACCTTTGGCCTGCAGTGCCAGTAACCCTGGTTCCCCCCAGATCTCTTGTTGTGGGCAGATAGGCCTCTCGCTGGACGGACGGACTTTTCTAAGTAAAGAAAAGCAAAAACTATTTTCTGTTGCTTCTTCAAAGTGATCCCCTTTGAGATGGTCCATTGACCTTTTTTGGTGTTGATCGAGTGGTTTCAAATTGATGGTTGACGAGGTCATTTTGAAGAAGCAAGTAACTAGCTATTTCCTGGAGAAGAACATCACGGCGATCACCAAAGTCATCACAGATGTTTGAAGAAAAGGGTGAGCAAGGAGTCTAGGAGCTTTGGGCCTTGGACTAAGAGATCCATTGGCGAGCCTTGACCAGGGAGAGTTCCTCATCAATGCGGTGAGGACACAGTGCCAGCTTCCGAACTTTCGCATGGCTGAATGACCAATTCCTGGATGCGATCCGACAACATACGAACCACTACTTCCAGCTGAGCGACTTCGAGGAGGCGATCCAGACTTACTTCTCGCTTGCACGGCGCGCTTGCACGAACTGTCGGCCCAACCTGTGGCTGAGCGCGCTTGCACGGCGCGGACTTGTCGTTTTGCAGGACAGTGCCAGTGGACCCGACCATGCTGAATGGCATGCGACTGACAAACAAGTTTTAGTTAGGCTCGCCATGACATTACACACTTGGTCACGTATTGTGATGAGGTGCATATCATCGAGTCGTCATCGTAGATTTTTACCTTACAATATTTCGATTAATAGCCTTAGGCCTTAGCTTCAGACTTTGATAATACGTATATAATTATGGCCTGCTCCTATAATACTTTGAGGGGATAGGATGGTTCCCCCACCCTGGCGGGGGGCCAGGTCGGTTCTTTGCCTGGCTCAACACCTTTGTGAGCAGCTTAGCTATTTGATTTTCAACTTTGCTACTTGTATTGCAACCAGAGCTGTCTGAGCAATACTTCTATAGCCTGTACTATAGTGAATGCATGTCCACCAAATACATGGTACGAACTTCACCCCTCCGTCGAATTGCTGAGGTGGCCACGACAACGATGACTTCACTGTGACTGCGTGAACATGGGCCGGCCTGTGTGTAAAAGCGTCTGTGTGTAAAAGTAATTGTGTGTAAAACCGCTTGTGAGTAAAACCGTCTGTGTGTAAAAGCGTCTGTATGTAAAAGTGTTTCTGCGTAAAAGTGTTTGTGTGTAAAACCGTCTGTGTGTAAAAGTGTTTGTGTGTAAAAGTGTTTGTGTGTAAAAGTGTCTGTGTGTAAATGAGTCTATGTGTAAAAGCTTCTGTGTGTAAAAGCTCTTGTGTGTAAAAGCGTTTGCGTGTAAACGCTTCTGTGTGTAAAAGCTCCTGTGTGTAAAAGGTTCTTTGTTAAAAGTGTCTGTGTGTAAAAGCGTCTGTGTGTAAAAGTGTCTGTGTGTCAAAACGTCTGTGTAAAAGCATCTGTGTGTAAAAGCTTCTGTCTGTAAAAGCTTCTGTGGTTAAAAGCTTTGTGTGTAAAAGCGTCTGTGTAAACGCGTCTGTGCGTAAAAGTGTCTTTGTGTAAAACCGTCCGTGTGTACAAGCGTCTGTGTGTAAAAGGGTCTGTGTGTGAAAGTGCCTATATGTAAAAGCTTTTGTGTGTAAAAGCTTCTGTGTGTAAAAGCTTCTGTGTGTAAAAGCTTTTGCGTGTAAAAGCTTTTGCGTGTAAAAGCTTCTGTGTGTAAAAGTGTTTGCGATGCAAACTATTGTCTTGTACTTGTGCTATATTGTCTTGATACTCCTCTTCTCGACTGCCTATAACACATCTTTAATATATTGTTTGTAATATGGTGTCTCCATACTAACAAGAGAAGACCATGGTGCTCTACGCTCTCGGGCCATCCGTCGTCTAGTTATCCCATGAAACATCTCTTGATTTAGAGGAATCCCAATAGGTACCACAGTATGTGCAGGATGGCTTGTCCATCCACAGTATGGGAAACCAACTGGTGAGAACTGGGTAGCCGAATGCAGTGGCAGTTGCTGTTCTCTTTTGCAAGACGTGGGGCATAGGCATTTACTAACGATGAAAATCAAACAAACTTAATCATATTTTTCGACGGGGTAATTTGGATTGGCCATGTGACGCCCCAACAACGCTTTTTCCTCTTCCAACCCTAATCAAGGATACAAGACAATACAACCATATGAATATGCCTGGTGTTTTCACCACTGGTTATTTTCCATGTTGGCTTTCGTGCCTTTGAGGGATTTTGTACCCACAGGCCGAGATAGCAAACGAGCAAACTTCCCCAGCAACTACCGATGATCCTGGACCCAAATCACCGGATAATTATTGGCCAATCATGGTTGAACAAATATCCTGGTTGACAAGATTGGTTGTTGATGTATTTGGCTTCTGTCGTTTCTTGTTGTTTGCAACTGGATGTGGTCATTGTATTGTATCCGTAGCGATGTGCACTGTGATTGTTGGCTAAAGCTATGGTTGGTAGGTTCCCGCATATGTTGAGGCCTAAATGTGTTGACAACAACATAGGACTGGCGGACCGACGGGTACTTGTACAGCAAGCTTTCCAACGATAAGATCTCGATAAGCCCTTGTTCTTGGCATTGGAGGGGGCACCCAGGACGCAGGCATACCATGGTAGCCATCATGAACTAATCAAAAGGGAAAGTTTTACCAACACGCATGCGCATCTAAAACGCAAGTTTGACTTGGCATGGACAAGAAACACGCTTGCAAGAATACACGGTACGTACACCAGATTCATTTACCATGTATTTTACCAACTTCAAAAGGATCACGTGTGGATGACCATTCAACATAGTAGCCATGTTCAGCCTTCATGAAGCCCGTGGTTTTTTTAGCAGTTTCTGGGCCTTGGATAGTAGGATAATTAGCTCAGCCGAGCTCGCCGAGCGAGGTGTCTTCACCACCTCACCCTGGGCCGTGCCATGGGTGACCAGAGCTATGCCAACTACTGCCTCTGCTGGCGCGCCCAGTTAGATCGCCTCGTCGGGCTCCAACGGGATCAAAGCCGCTGGGTGCAGTTTCTGAGGCCCAGGGAAGGGCCAGAGATGGGTTTTCTCTTAGTTGCTTGGCAGATTTTGGCAGGATAGAAATGTTGTAAACCCAATGAGCCTACCATTTGGGATAATTGTTTATTGTATCCATAAAAATGGTAGTGTTGGGGTTTATTGTTGGGTTTGCCAGGGCTCATGAGGTCTCAAAACATGTTCAAACCCACAAGTGGTGGTTGTTTCTGGATTTTTTGGTGTGTTGCAGTTATCTGGCTGGTGGTTGCGCATATACCAAAGATGTTATATGATTCACCTTGGCCGCTTTCTGATATTTCCGCGCGTGACTCAAATTTCAGGGGTGGAGGCCGTCGACGAACAGACTCGTATGTTATAATATGCTGCATATGTGCATCATTCACACACAAACACAAACACTCCAACACACAGATATACACAAATATGTCCCCATACACACACACACACGCACCAGAATTCTAAGCCAAAAGTTTGTTATCGGAGGGGTATTGTACGCATATAACTAATAATAACAATATAACATGTACATATACACAGGATAAAAACATATGTGCGTATATATGGTTTTGAAAATAGGGCGCATCTCCGCGACACCATGTCCTGAGGCCAGCACCTTCCTGTACCGCCACACCCTGGAGGGCCGCTACCGTGGTGCTGGCTTCCTGCCCCTGGGCACATGGACCTTGGAGGAGCATTTGAGGCCGGCCCTTGGGACATCTTGGGACACCTTGATTTCGCTAAAGGCATAGGAAAGGCGCCGCTTTTAATAGCTAAATTGTGGAGCCAAATGGCCATTTTACATGAAAAACTCCTTTAAAGCCAGCGGGTAACTGGTTTATTGATGATTTAAACCAAGAGTCATGGCGGATTTAACCAATAAATCGTGGATATGAATCCATTGTCTCAAACATATGGGATTTGTTTGACCATCATTAAAGGGGATTTAACCATCACACATTGTGCGGATGTAACAGGATGATCTATGTAGGGGGTTACCGGGTCAACATCGGATCAGAAGTGCAAAGGTTAATGCAGTGGGATGGCAGTTGGCCATGTTTTACAGTTGTTATGCGTTTAGTTGCCCTGGTTCTAAGCCCCTTACTTAAAGTTTGATGTCCACACGTAATACATAGGCAAAGCAATGAGCGTCACTGGACAACACCATGTGTGATTTCAGTCGAGAGGTTCATTCATCAGTCAGCCTGAATCAGAAGGGAGAGGTCCCAGTGTACTCCCATATGTCAATCATGGCTTTTTGTGCTCCCATAACTTTGCAAAATCACAATTATGGATCACTATGTGACTATGGCCATGTATAGATGCTATTCTCCATTATTCGGCCGATTTCACCGCAATCCATCCCTTCCCACTTCCAACCAAGTCCCAGCATATCAACGGTTTGCAAAATTGCCATGTGGTTGGTTATATCCCACCTGTTCCACATTTTCAGGGACAATTTTTTCCAAGCCCATCCCCAACCCTCGCTTATAAATGTAACTTTGTTGGTTAGCTCCCCATGTAACATGCCATGTCTACATGGTTTTCCCATCACACATGGCCGTAGATCGAAGGTAACTCATTAAATCCGCCATTGGGTTTCTAATTTTTTGTTGTTGCAAGCCCGATTTAGAATCCATTTAGAGATGATTTGCCTTGATTTTCATCATTCTTCACCCTTTTTTAATCGGCCCATTTCAACTGCCAAAATTTCCCCATCTCCCTGCATCCCCCCAGCTTTGTGGACCGCTGGATGCCGGCGGCGCCGGGCTTTGGCGGCGCCTGCGGGCTTTTGCCCTTGGTGCTGCACTGGGCGTCCTTGCCGTATCGCCCGGTGACTTGGCACCGGGTGGCTTCGGCGCGGTGGATAGGAAGGGTGGAGAGGGTGGGGAGGTTAGAATGTGCCTCAGAGTCTGGGAATCATTGGGAAAATTTGAGATATATAGATAGATAAATAGACAGACAGACAGACAGACAGACAGACAGATAGAAGGATAGAAGGATAGAAGGATGATAGATGATGATAGATAATGAAAGGGGAATCATGGTTTGCTCACTCATGGGCTTACATATCCCACGTGTAGCTACAGGAAAGGTAAGTATGTAAGATCATGTAAAAGCATACATCCAAGTGTGATGGGCGGGGTCGTGCTCCAACTAGGCATGTATATCAAGTGCGTCAACTTCATGACTTTGTGGTGTTCAAATATTGGATACCATCCACCATCATTCCGCCATGTTCCACCTAAGCACAGTATCCAAGTGTCCATTTTGAACCATACCCACCAGATTTTCCATTGTCACTTGCGCCACCCAAGAATTTGTTTTCTTGAAACAAGGCCGAAACATATGCAACCATGAGCTGGTAGGTGGTAGTTTGATGATGTCTTCCCATCATTTCCTCATCACCTCCCCATCATCGCCAGGTGTGCTTTCGGTATCTTCAAACTTTCCGGCTGGAGCCAAGGCCTTGATCCACGACTTCCTGGCGCATCGCTTTCCATCGCTGCCGCAGGCTGGGAATTTCTGGGCATTATGGAGGATTTATTGAGAAATCGATTGGAAAATGGGTATTCCAGCGGAAATCCCATATTTTTGGAAGTTGGTGTTTGGGAAATCTAATGGAAATGAGGGTTTTTCCAGAAAGACGCGTTTGATTACCGGAGAGTGTATAATAGTGTATGTGTATATAATTACATATACACACATGTAAAAGGGTTGTTTTCCATGGCATGTGCGTGTTGTGTTAGATTACCAGAGGGTAAACGATATTGACTCAAATTGGCGCTTGGATACGTTTGATAAGTTTTCAGCCGATCTTGAAGTGATATTTTTTGAACTAAAATGTGCGGCTTAAAACTTGCGACATGTTCAACATGCGGCAATATCCGAAGGCATTGCCGTTGATCATTACATGTTGTTCCTAAAAGAGTTGTCATGTTCCTATTTTCCCTTTATATTCCCTTTATCATGTCAACATATCCCAACATTTGTTCCACAAGAATTGCAATATACCGCCTATACAGCCCCATATTTTTACATAAACAAAAAACAATAGTCACATGTCACCATCCAACTAACACTTCGGCCCTGGCGATTGCCCCTTTTCTGAATGTCGGAAAGGATATCTTCTACCATCTCCCCAACTAACTTAGACCTTATCAAATAGGGGATTGGAAGACGACTTTCCTCTAAAGAGTTCTGATTCTCATGGTCGAATTGTTGGTTGGGGAATGTAACATCCCATTACAACCCACATCACTATTAAACCACCATATTCAGTGGTGAAACCCATGCTTTGATGGTTCAACTACCATTTTCATCCATTGCTTCTTCAATTTTTGATGGTTAAAGTATTCCCGGGTCATGGTGGCCAGGAGCTTTTGCGCAACGGCAGCGTGGCGGCGCTGAAGCAGGGCTTCCTCTCAGCAGCCGCCGAGGGGCGGCGACAATGGCAGCAGTGGAGACGTCAGCAGGGCGAGGACGCGGGCCGCAGGAGCCATGTCATAGGGATGGTTGCGAAATCCTGCAGCAGTTGGTGCCCTGGGGTAAGCTTCTACAGGGATGTGGAAAAAGACGGGAAACTTCTTGGGAAAAGCATTTACACATGGATACAAACGGTTGGTATTTTCCACATCTATGTTAGCTTAGAAGAGGGTAAGTATTGGTGACACTGAAACACTGTAAATAACGGGAGTACAACGGGATAAACCAGCTACCAACTGGTGCAGGATTTCGCAAGCATCCACAGCATCATAGGGTTGGAAAATGATGTCCAATGTATCCTCTGGTGATTGAACATAGCTATGAAAGATGGATGACAAGTGCCCATAAATTTATAGACGGTTTCCATGGTTTCCGCACGAGTTTATCGAAATGATTTTCTATAGATGATGGATTTTCCTATACCGAATGTGTTGTAATTAATTAGGAAAGCCACTTCTATTTCGGCAAAATCAGATGCACCACATATCTCACTTTAAACACCAACAGTTGTTGACAGACTTTGAGCAGGTCAATAAAAGTCCAGGTCTTGATGATATCGTTTGGCTACCTTTTTATGGCTTTGTCACAGACCCCTGTGTTGGTGCCTTGAAATCCTAGGGTGAGCGAGTCCTTCGTTTGGTTGACTCATGGATTTACCCTTAGCCGCGCATGGAGAACAAAGAGCATATGCCAGGAACAACTGACTGTCTAAAGGATATGAAAGGACATTAAGCAGGCATCTAAGATGAGCCACGACTGTTGGTTGACATTGACTGGAATCCGCATCATGATTCTTGGTCGAACCCCCAATGATTCAATGTGTTAGATATACTTCTATATTTCTTACTGTTTTGGTGGAATAACAACAGGAAGCCCTTCCGGTAGATTTTCCATAATTTTCCCATCATCCACTCCATTGACATGGGTGTTTCTGAAAATCGGGGTGCCCCATTTCACCAGCCGCCATTTTAAGAAATCACTGCATGTCCCAGTGAATATCCCAACATATTACCTCCATCATACCCCTGTTAGATCACCAGATATACAGTACCCAAGTGGCTGGTTGGATGTTGAAGCCGCGCCAGACCCTGCCTGTGGACTGGCAGATGCCCAACTCAAGCCTGGAGGCAGGGATGAGGTCAGGCTTGTGGAGGCAGCTTTCAAACAATGCCTTGTTCTTAGCCGCAAAAAGCCCTGATATAGACTGGATATGAATGAATCATTTTGCTATATTGAATGACATTGATATGTATATTTGCGTGTGTTATATATCTTTACATGTGTGTGTATTTCAGTTTCACATGCAGTATACATTGTTACATACTCACATACACACATACACACATACACACATACATGCATGCATGCATACATACATACAAACACATACATGCATGCATGCATGCATACATGCATACATGCATACATACATTACATTACATTTACATTTACATTTACATTTACATTACATTACATTACATTACATTACATGACATTAATACATGCATACATGCATACATACATACATACATACGCACATGCATGCATGCGTGCATGCATACATATACATACACATACAGATACACATACACATACACATACATGTACATGTACATATACTTTTACATTTACATACATACATACATGCTTACTTACTTACATACTTACATACTTACATACATACATACACACATACACATACACATACACATACACATACACACACATGCATGCATGCATGCATGCATGCATGCATACATACAGAACTTAACATAACATAACATACATTACATACATTACATACATTACATACATCACATACATTACATACATTACATACATTACATACACTACATACATTACATACATTACATACATTACATCCATTCATCCACCCATACATGCATACATACATACATAAAAACATACACTACTACATGCATGCATACAAACATACATATTTATAATGTTCTGTAGATGTGATATGTGCATGTTTAACCCACAAATAAGGGGCTTCTATGATGCAAAAACCTTTTGGTATGAATGAACTATTTCCTTTATTGAATGATATTGATATGTACATTTGTGTGTGTTTTATATCTTTACATGTGTGTGTGTATTTCAATGTCACATGTAAGATACACACTCACACACATACATACATACAAACATAACATAACATAACATAACATACACATACATACACCCATACATACACCCGTACATACACACACGCATTTCTCGTTATGTACTGTAGATGTGATATGTACATGTTTAAACCACACATGAGAGGCTTCTATGATACAGGATGCTGATTCTCAACGCAGCACGGCCCAACTTTGCTTTTGCATGAGTCGTGGAGCAACATGGGATAAGATACTGGTATTTAGGTGGTTCATGGTGGCTCCTGGGCGTGACAAGACCGCAGACGCATCACACATCCATATTTCGGACTGTTTGATTGTTGTATGGAATGTCCAGTGTGCATTTTACGACATGCATACAAACACAAACTATATACTTAAACCTGTGCGCCATTAGTGCATTCCAATAATTTGTTAGCGTTCTGCATATTCAATATTTTCACAAGTGGTTCCATTACGATTTCGATTTTTTTTGAGGGATCTGTCGTCACGCGAGGCAGCGGTACAGAAGAAGCTGGAGGAAGCCGGATGCAACTGGTCAAGTGTCCCGGGATTGGCTTCACATCATGTGACCTGAATGTTGGTTCACACGTGGAATTAACTTGCAAAGATGGCGATTTAGCCAAGCCAAGATGATGGTTTTCAGCAACATCCAGATCAGCTGTCTGGTATCATCCAGCTATCGCAGACTAAGCCCAACCACCAGCGTTCGAATAGAAGAATACAGTACCTCCTGGGAAATTGGGGGGTCTTTCCATCAGCACCCTGACCAGTTCCAAGTTTTTCGGGGGGTCTCGCGCACCCACAGGTAATCTGACCATAGATGATTCGCATTGCTTCCCCATGAATAAATGGTGATTTTCCATTGCCATGGTTGATTGCCAAAGGAGTGGATCTAAAAATGCAAAACCTCAGAAGATCCCATGGTTGATGAATCATTTTCTTTATGACATTTTTCGACAAAGCCAGAGATGGGTATATATATACATATCCCATGTTTTCTGGAGCTCGCAGGCACCATTGGTTCGTATCGTTTGTGGCTCCTGGGCGGCTGGATCAATGAGTAGCCTGAGCTTTTTGGGGCATCCAAAACTGCTTGGTGATTGTGTTGTTTTCCAGCCAAAGGCATACCAACCCAGATTGACTACTGTAATTTACTGTAATTAGGTATCAGAGTTTTAGCAAGAGGTTTTTTATGTGCGGTTTTACATAATTAAGGTTTTCATCAGGGTCCACACATTAAATGGGATCAACAAGCAGAACGATTGAAAGCATGTAACCTGCACCTTGGGAAAGTATATAAATTCTAAGTTAAGATGAGATAGGATAATGAGCTGACTTTTTGTTTCACTTTTTGAACTCGCGACGACACAATGAGAGTTCCTGAAGTTTAGGGTCCCCAGTTGCTGGAATTTTCACATCGACCCAGGCATCCGTATTTGCTGGGGCAGATCGATCAAAATCGGTTGACTGCCTCCAAAGATGCGAATCGGAAGCCTTCAATCACAAAGATTTTCAATATCCATGCTGACTGTAGTTTGTTTATGTTGGTTTGATTTACAGAATTTCATTTAGCTGGTAGATGGTAGATGGTGTCCAAACTCTGGGTGGATGGCGTCAGGACACTGTGTACATCTGGTAGGGGGCCATCACAGCGGGGTTCGGGGCAGCCTTGACTGGATGGTCCTCCACCTGTTCGAGCCGGCAGAAAACCCAAGGGTCAGTTGGATGTGCCTGAATGATTGTGAGAGAAGAAGGGTGAACATCCCAAACATAATGTCATTTTTTCATGAGCTTCTCCCAAATGGGCGAAATAACCCCAAAATTGCAATGGCAACCTGGATCAAACTTGATAAAATCCACCGTGATGTTCTTTTGAAAATGTGGATAATCATGGGACTTTGATGGTAATGGTAGTCATGTTTGTTTTCCTCAGGTTCCGGTTTCACTCTGGGGGTCTGGGCGTTGGCGGTGTGTTCGCTCGACGTTGCCTTTGCCTCCACAACCGTCCGCACCTTCGCAACCGTCCGTGTGAGGACCATATGACCGTGCCTATGGTCACTTTTGGAGGAAAACGTCGCGTAGCCTCGTTTCGCGTAGCAGGCGCAGGCGTAGCATTTTGTGACATTCCAACATGTTTATTCATGACGTGTCGAAAGCCGTTTTGTGTGGCAGGCGCAATACTTTTGCAAGGTTATCAGAAGATGGCCTGCATTTTTCCTGGCCAGCGCAGCACTTTGAACGTGTCCATCTTCATTTTGCGTGGCAGGCGCAGCACTTCAGACGTGTCGTGTCGCGTGTTTTTTGCGAACTGCATTGTCAGCGTCAAGTGGTGACAACATGCAAACTGCATGGCAGGCGTATAAGACATCGTGAGAATGTCATTTTGCGTGGCATTGGAAATGTTTGGTGCATATCTAGGCGCATTGTTTCGGACAGTCTGCACTTTACAATTTACACTCCATTCTCCACACTCTACACTTTACACTCCACATTCTACACTCCACACTCTACACTTTACACTCCACACTTCACACTCTAGACTTTGCACCCTACGCTTTACACTCCCCACTCTACTCTCTACACTTTACACTCCACACTTTACACCCCACACTTCACACTCAAAACTCTACACTTGACACTTGACACTTGACACTCCTCACTCTAGACTCTACACTTTACACTTTACACTTTTCACTCGCACTCCACTCTTTACACTTTACACTTTACACTTTACACTCCAAACTCTACACTCCACACTCGACACTACACACTCCGCACTACACTTCACACTCCAAAGATCTCCAAAGCCTACACTTTACACTCTGCACTTTGCACTCTACACTTTACACTTTACACTCTACACTCCACACTTTACACAGACTTTACGCTTTACACTCCACACTTTACACCCCGCACTCTACACTCCACACTTTACACTCCACACTCCACACTTTACGCTCCGCACTCTACACTTCTCACTTTTCACTTCACACTTTACACTTTACACTCCACAATGCCCACTTCACACTCTACACACTACCTTCCCCACTCAGCACTCCACTTTCTTCACGCTCAGCACTTTGCACTCCACCACATTCCACAGTCCACAGCGCGCTGGTACGGTAACAAGGGAAACATGTACAAGGCTATTCAAGTTTGGCAAAAGTGTTCTACGTGACTGCATTCGGGTTCGTGGGCTGCATCTTGTTAATGGGTGTTAATGGTAACTGTGGGATGGCGCCTTGGCGCTTCGCAGGCTGCTCTTGTGTGACGAAATGGGCCTGGGGAAGACCGTCACCACACTGGTGTCACTTGAGCTTTGGGGGATCCTGGAACATGATAAGCCTCCAGAAAAACGGGGGAAAACATCAGCAATCAACTCCTAACTGGTTAGTTTTTGTTTAACCGTAAGTTTTCGAGACATTTCAAAAATTATCAAAGTATCAAACACTTGAAGTACCCTCTGGCAGTCAAGCATAGCAATGGGAAATCCACCATTTATAATATTTTATAATTAGATGACTTTCCCACGGAAACAATATAAAATTTCATTTGCAGAGGATTTGCCATATGCCACGTTGGATTACCAGAGGGTAAGTCACATTGTCTTGTTGACGATGTTCCCACAAATATGTATGTATATGCCCCCGGTGGGGTATGGCTTTGAGTACAGTCCCACATGGTAAAATGATGTAAACTGCGCATGGTTTACTAGTAGGATTGCCACTTATTTGCCACACTATTTCTCCTTATTCATGCTGTTACTCACATGATTTGTAGTTTAAAGATGTTGGATTTACCTAAGTTTATAGCCTTGGTAGGAAAATCTTTATAAAACCGTTTAAGGTAGACTACTAAGCCCACTGGGCGTATGATAATTCAGTGTTTTCAGAAAACTCGCGCTGTATGGAACCTTTTCAGGTTCCACCAATTGATTCGGACCATTGGGGCTGGGTCAATGGCATATATAAAACCATTATCATTCATGAGTTCAAGATAGTTCAAATAGAAACTAATCTCTCATGATCCCAGCAACGAATACCATGCTGTGTCAATGGGGTTGTTACTTGGAAAGGGCCTGGCTAGTGGCTAGTGGCGACCCATGCGACGCACGTCCAGTGGAGTCCAAGGTTGGCCAGGCATTTCAAAAGTTCCTGGCCCTTTCTGGTGGTCGCGCCGGCCCCTTTGTGCAAGCTTTGGCAGGCCCCTCAGCGGGCCAAGAAATGATCCGAGGGGCTCTATATGGGGGGGTTGTTTTTCTGATGGGAAACTAGTGGTTTTGCGCCAGCTCCATTCTATGAAACCTATATTGCCCCTTCTTTTTGGCCGTAAATTCAAGGTCGACTTTTTCTGGTCCAAGAAGTGGGATGCCAAAGGTGGAGTGACATCAGCCGTTCTGAGTTTAAGACCAATGACCAATAGCACAAAAAGGCTGGCAAATCATACTGTTAAGTTATGGCTCAATACCTGTGAGTTTTCCACTCATGTTTGGGTGGGATGAACCCATATTTTATAGTCATTTAATAATTTATACTATTAATAATTTATAATATATATATATACATATGTATTGTTTTTATGTCCTTCCATGATCATTTATCATGTATAAAGTCATTTATATGCAATTTACATTGGTGTGAAAAGCAAGGTCCACGGGGGACGATGGATATCCACGGCGACCATGGCTAGGAACATGCCCTGCTTTGGCTTCCCAACGACTTGTCAGCCTCTGAGATCGTGGTCATCCGCTCTGGTAAGGTCCGAAACGCCATGTGAAAAAAGTTTTGGTGACCCCAAGGCCACCAAAGTGGAACTGATTTTTGTCAATCTGATTTGAAAGGGGTGATGTAGGATTCAATTTAGTGTTTAATATGTAAGAAACAGATGCTGGAATTTGCATTTTCAGGGATTTGTTTGTTTAAATCGTATTTTGTGTATATCCCAGTTTCGAGGCTGAATATGGCCTAAGCAAACTCGAAATCCCACCAGAACCTCTCCCATTGATGGGAGTTAGGTGTTGGGAGGATGAGTTTCAGGCTTTCAAGCAGAATCCTCCCAAGATTTCTGGCGGGTACTGTTATTGGTAGTTTGAAGCATGTTTACGCCACCTTGGAGGAATGAAACTTATACCATGCACATCATCCGACAAATAGCATCTGAAAAGGTTCGGTCCCCTCAAACATCTCGAGAAAGATTTGGAGCAGAAACCACGGTTCAAATAAGAAAGACTAGAGGACCCTGAAACAAGCTTGGTCCCTAATTATCCATAATTATCCTAATATTTACGAACGGGGCGAACCCTACAAACCCAATCCAGGCACGTGGGTAGTTGTTTGACTGGTGGGTTCACATATATATATATGTATATACACACACACGTATATCTATATCACATATTATATATATAGAGATATGACTTCAAATCCTTTCATGTTGTTGGTAGCATGTTGCTGGGCCCATGATTGGAACATTTCAATGACGCTAACGTATTGTCGAATGGTCTTATTTGCGAAGATTCATATCCGCCTCACATCCCCATGAACAGCCCATAATCCATACCTTATTCTTGGAACACCCCTACCAAGTCCTTACCATATACCCTCTTTAAAGTTGGGTGCCAAAAAGTTGTGTCCCAGAAAAAATATCCGCACTTAAGTAAGGATTTCAATTGGCTACACTTGAAATCAATTAAAACTTTTTCGTTTTTAAAAAAAGAGTCTGCCTCAGTAATTACATGCTGCTGTTTTTCCCCCAAAAAACCGTCTCCCAAGATTTCTTGCCACAATAGTGAACCTTCCAAACAATACATGGGTTCAGAATAATTTGGAAAATTCTTGCCACAAGAGCGAACCTAGCCACTAATCAGGATACAACATTAAAAAACAAATTAGTCCAAAATCCATGGTTTTCTCCTAGATTGTCTCTTTTATCAAATCCAATGATAACCAAAGCATCCCCCATTGAGGAAGCATCCCCCGTTGAGGACTCCATTCCTCCCGCTGCGCGCATGGTGGTGGTCTCCTACAATCTCATCACCGAGCTTCGCTGAAGTCCAGGGAGATTTGGTTTGTTGATTTTTCATTTCCATTAATTATATTTAATTATACTAATTTCCATGAATCTATGATATCGATGTTGGTTTCATGTTTCAAAACAGATATCCCCATAGCCACGAGGATGTTCCCAGCGGCTCACCATTCGGAGCGTCTCAGGATGCCAAGTTTCAACGCGCCGAGGAGGACTTTGATTTGGTGATTTTTGATGAAACTTGGTGGCGGGCCGGAACCAAGAAAGGCATTTCCATGGAACGTGTGTTGCTGATACATTGGGAGATGTCTTTGGTTGCTTCATTTTTGGCATTTAGGCCTAGTACATTTACAAGTGTGGAGAACCGTTTGCTACACCTTAGAAAAGTATCAAACCTGGGAGTATGGTTGGAAAAATCATCCACACCATCCTGGAAGCACTTTTACTTTTCTTTAGTTTTTAAATCTAACTTGTTCGTGCCCCCAAGTGGCAGAATTGTGGTGAATGGGTGTGAGTTCTGATTTACCGCATGGGACGGCGGGAGAGGATCTGACCCCCACCACCAGGTCCAATGTCCCAGGAATGCCACCAGCTGCGTGGCAACTCGCAACGCTCCAAAGCCTGCGTGCCCTTGGCCAAGAAGTCATCCAAGGTAATGCTGCTCACTGGCACCCCCCTGGTGGCCAGAACTCAGGCGCGCAGCGTTAAGAATGAAATGGATGTAACCTGGGTGGCACCCAGGAAGACTGCTTGGACAGGTTTCAGGGGGTTGTCTGAAAATTCAGGGAACCATTGAAATACTGTAATTGCAATGGCAATGTGGGCGGCCCTCTAATTTTTGAACAAAGCCACATGATTATGATTGAAATTTTGAAGATGGCTGGAAAAGACTGCGAAGCAGATATTCCGACCAAAGGATGTCGGATCGTCACTCCCCTGTCTGCACAATCTGGTAACAAAACCTGGCAATGGAAATTGATGTAAATGGAAACTGTATGATGTTTTTCTAAAATGTTCATTGTTTGTGGCAAGAAGATAGGACAATAATCTATTGCATTCTACTGTAATTATATATTGTTTTTGTTTTCCTGGAACGATGTGCCCCTGGCCTTGTCTCAGGATGCTTATCCTCTGCTGGAGGCCTTGTTGGACATCTGCAGTCCTGCAGAGTTTCTTGTTTGTTTCCTTCAAGGGGTAGCCCCCAGATTGCCTTGCTCAAGGAAAGGGAGTGTGAAAGTTTGGTTCTGATATTGAAAATTGAAAAACACATGAAACTTCATGTTGTGATATTCATAGCTATGCCATAATTGATAATTGATTTTGCTTTTATTTCATGATATATTTATATCTATCCAACTATTCGTATATATATATATACAGTATATGTGTGTGTAGGATTTTATGCACTTTATTGTTCTATGATCCCACCTTGGTTTTGCGACGACGTCCCCGACATCTCTGGCATGGAATATCTCAGGTTTGCTCAGCGCTATGCTCCGAGCTCTGCCAGCTCATGTCGCAACCAACGCCTCAATGAACTGCATTTGCTGTTGGGCGCGGTGATGCTGCGCAGAACCAAGGAAGCCTCCGGTGTCATCAGCTTCGTGGCTATGAAATCCCCGAACTAGATGCTATTAAAGTGGGAGAATCGTTGAACTAATTGGGGTGGTTTTCCAGCAAACCATGTTTGGTTACCGGTGGAAAACCAACAAATTGAGGCCTTGAGAATCCAGGGTCGTTCTTCCGGGGGATCATCCCAGAATTGGCTCATGACTCTGATTTGGGAACGCAATTTGCCCAGATCAATCAGATTTGTGGTCAACAACCCTATTGATACGACCTTACTGTATGGTTTCTGCGGTCACTTTTGGACTGGTCAATGGATTCAATGGCTTGGACTTGGATGTTTCAACCGCTCCACTGTTTGTCATTCGATTTTGTCATAGATAAATCACGATAAATCATGCTTCAATTTCCATTCTTCTAGGTGAATTATAATGAATAATGACCTCACGTCGTGACGTCACTGGCATGATGACTAGGATTCGGGGAATCATCCCCAAATGGCCAAACAAATATAACTTTGTTATTTTCAGGTTTGTGACTTGTTATATTATACTATAGTTCAGCCAGATTAGTGCATTGTTCCACCACTTATCGCTCTATTCTGCTTATTTCATTTAGACTCACATAGAATCATGTTCTTTGTTTCTTTGGCTTTCTCTGTGCTGCTTTCGTGAATCTTTCATGTCAGTATTTATTTAGAATCATTAAAATCTTACTGCCTTGTGCATTTAGAATTCCCCCATTGATGGGGAATATCTGTTTTATGATTCATCAAGTTATTGATTTAGAATTGCCATCAATGATCTCACTGCTTATCATTTAGAAAGCCTCCATTTGTTGGTTCAACTTCCAGGCGTACCGTTGGTGCCCCACGGCGTGTGCAGGAGAGCACTCTGAAGCAGCTTCCGGCGAAGCGACGGCAGCGCGTGCGCCTGGACATGGCATTGGATGCGTTGGGAGATCCGAAAGAGGCTGGTGATATGTTGATGGCCGGGGTGATTTATATATCCCGATGGTTACTTACTGCAACCATCCAAAATAGGGATTTAGCTGTCAAAAATATTCATTTTGATTTCACCAAGGAATGAGAATTTAAGCATCCAAAACGGGATTTTCACATAATTAGACTTGAACCAGCAAAGATTGGGAAGTAATTAATCAGCAAAAACAATGGTTTAAACAACAAACATGACAATTTCACCATCAAAAATACGGATTTAACCAACAAAATTGGGATTCATCCATCAAAAAGGATTCAATGGGATATATAGTAACACTAAAATGAAGACTTGTCTAGCACTTAACAATCAAAGTGAGTTCATCAACAACAATGGTGGTATCCGGGTCATCCGGATATAACGAGGGAAAGCTGCGATCAAACTTTTCAAATCTTTGAATGATTGAAATCATCCAGATCAGTGGCGAAACCGGAGGAAAACAAAACGCCTGTGCAGGGCATCCAAGATGAGAAATGTCATGACAAAATCTGGGAAATGTCAGGTCTAAGCCCAAAAGGAGAGTGGTCTGTTACTGCAAAATTGACTTGGTGGTGCCTACATTCTCCTATATCATTCTCCTATATTTGCTTAGAATCACCAGGAGGGTCAGTGAAATGTGGGGCCCCAGTGAAACCCTGATGAAGTTCAGTGGATCGAAGGGAGTGCCGAAAGCATGGCAATCGTACATCCCCTCAATTTACCCTCTGGTAAACGTTTAAATAACAAAAATCGCAATTTTTCATGGGAAAACTCACTATTTCTATAGCCATCTTCAATAGCAAACTGTTAAATTACCGGAGGGTATTTCTTTTACATCGATGAACCCTTGAAACAACATTGGATTTATATACTTTTGTCAAAACATGATGTTTGAACTCGCTAGAATTTCGTCGCCATGTTCGTTTGCCTACAGCAATTCGATTTACATCCCAACTAGCAAGTGAGTCATAGCCATGCCATAGCCATAAAGATCCATAAAGCATAACCCAACTAATCAATACTAATCATATATCTACATATATCTACATATATCTACACACACATATATATATATATATCTACATATATCTACAGGATATAGCCGCCCAGTTGTAGACCACTTCCCAATTGGGCCCGAAGACGACTTCAGCCGCTGCCAGGATTTGGAGGAAGAGTGTGCCAGGCAGTTGTTGGTTTATAACTCTACTGGCTTGGGTTGATTAGGGAGATATATGATATAACATGATATAACATGATATAACATGATATAACGCACTAGTTCATGGGAATTATGTTGATCCAACTTTTTAACTGGGGGTCACCACCTTGCAAGTTTTCCCTTGAAGTTGTCCAGTGACACACTGCAATTTTCCTGGCAGCGCGGATTGCTGTGTCATGAAGTCACAAAACAGGCACCTGCCATGACTTTCCAAACTTGGAGATCTTATGAAACTGATTGTATTATATAACCTAGTGGCATCCAATGAACTTACCATTCAGCCCAACCATAGCCTTTGGAAGATCATATGGCTACGGGTTTCTATGTCACTTTTTGGGGATTTGGTGGTCTGTGTTTCCGAGCGATGGTACCGGTGGTACCCTTTTAGGGCTCCATGTTTTTTGGACGCGGACATGTGCCGAATGACCAAGAAAGGATGTTACATTCCCCAGAATTTGTTGAAAGGAAACCTTGCAGCACCCAATCTGTAGGTTTCACAACAATCAACCACAATTGTCCATTGAATCTTGCAACGGGCAGGCTATCCAAAAGTAAATCGATGGCCGTTGCCGAGTATATGAACTGCTTGATCTCTGCTGATGTTTGGGTCCCAGATTGCTCACAGGAGCTCAAGCTACAGACCTTGGTCAGTTTTAGCTCGGAAGACAGGCAGCTTTCACACGTGTTTTGTTCCACATTTCATGTTGTTATTGGAAAGTGCTTGTGTAGAGCAATGGTTTTTGTGTACAGAATGATAGATGCAGAATGCAATGGCTGGTTGGGGCTTCAGCTATTTAAGTATTGTGTTCAACCATACTTGGGATGTTTAGCATGACTTCCATTTTTGGGATGGACGGAAACGCACAGACTTGCGGTGGATGAAAATCCATAAGTCCCAGGGATTTGGGGTTCCTCAAGTGAGGTTCGTTTCTTGGTCTTCGCGCATCACCTGGCCATGCTGGATGAGTTGGAAGGCACGACACCAGGGACGGACTCCATGATGTCAGGCAACTGGGGTAGGACGGGCCCACTGCTGAATTGATATGAGTGTAGGTCTTCATCCTCCCTATTTGTTGATTCTTCTACGGGAAACCAGCATTTGCTATGCATTTTACCTTAGGCTGACATACTCCGCCAGGGGGTGTTCAGTTTCCATTGGCTATCCAGCCAGGTACCTTGCAGCGCGACTCGGTGCGCTACATCCGCATCGATGGCAGCACTGCCATGGAGCAGCGCAGCCAGTGCCGCCGGGAGATCAAAATACATTACCGGTATGTTTAGATATGGTTAGATGGTTTTCCCGTTGAAATATGTATATATATATATATCAAAACACTATTTAAATTATAGGGTTTTCAATTAGACTGTAATTTGATTACCAAAGGATGGGTAGGTGTGATTGATATATACTGGTATGTACACAATCAAATGATTAGTTACGACTATGCATGCTGTAAATACGGCTATGATTCATTTTACAGGACTTGCGATTGTTGTATACAACTTGTAATTTCAGTTCAAACTAGGCCACATTCCCAGCAATTTATGGCTGTGTCGATGTCAATATGACCCTACAAGCAGCACTTGACTCGCCCAAGTGAGTAGTTGATGGAAGGTACGTGAAGGACTTTCAACAGAACCACGACGTGCAGGCGGCAGCTTTCTATCTCTCAAGCCGAGCTTGTTCACCTTTCAAAAGACTTTGAATCATGGACATATGGCGCCAATGATAATGCTGCTGATATTTTGATCCAATTTGTACTTGTATATCCTCGGCTTTCAAACTTATCGAAGGAAGTTTAGAAGCTAAACTTCCGACAATATGGACAGTTGAAAAGCAGAGGTGAGAAGAGTCAGAAAAGACAAGATCAGAAGAAAGAAGAGGTAGATGCGCGAAAAGATAGGAAAGTCGCGATTCACTGTGTTTTTCCAATGATTTGTGGCTCCGGAGGGTCGAAAAGTAGGCTCGCTAAAGCGGCGGGTGCGGAGCCAGCTGGCCAGATGAGACATGAAAAAGTGCACGCCGTTGTGGCGCGAAGCACATTTCCAAGTCAAAATGGACAAAACACTAGAGGAGCGGACCACTTTTGGAAGTTGAGATGTCGAAAAAGTGCACGCCGTTGTGGCGCGAAGCACATTTTGAAGTCAAAATGTACAAAACACACCAATGTCGGACCACTTTTGGAAGTTCCGATGTCGAAAAAGTGCACGCCGTTGTGGCGCGAAGCACATTTCCAAGTCAAAATGCACAAAACACACCATGTTCGGACCACTTTTGGAGGTTCAGATGTCGAAAAAGTGTCGAAAAAGTGCACGCCATTGTGGCGCTAAGCACCTTCGAAGTCAACAGTGTAAAAAAACTGAGGGTTTTGAGCCTTTTTTGACGTGAAGATGTCGAAAAAGTAGACGCTAATTAACTTAACTAACTTGACTAACTAAATTAACTTCACTAACTTAACTACCCTAACTTCGACGACAACAGCAACAGCAACAACAACAACAACACCAACCACAACAACTACAACTACAACAACTACAACTACAACTAGAACTACAACAACAACAACAGCAACAACAACAACAGCAACAACAACAACAGCTGCAACTACAACAACTACAACAACAACTACTACTACAACTACACTACACAACAACTACAACCACACAACAACAACAACAACTACAACAACTACAACAACTACAACAACTACAACAACTACAACTACAACTACAACTACTACAACTACAACTGCAACTACAAAACAACTACAGCTACAACTATATGACTGCAACTACACTATACTAATTACATTACACCACAACTACAACTCCACTACGCTACAACTACAACTACAGTTGCAGTACATCACACTACATCCAGCAGTTGTGGGTGAGGTGACCACTGCAACCATTGCAACCACTCCCACTTTTCGGTCAATCAGTGGCTTCGCCCTGCCATCCCTGATTCACAACAACCAACCTCTCCTATAGGTTTCCTATTTTTGAAACTTCCGCCACCGCCTTGTGCGGTACTACTGGTACTTATATATGTTGGGTGGTAGTTGGTGTTACTGGGATCGTCCAAGTTAAAGAGACTGCCCGGGGGTATCACTCCACATCCTGTCTTCACTTGGATCATCCCAGCATTGTCTCTGGCGGTCGTGTTACTCAGTGCTTAGCATAACATCAGTTGATCATCCCAAGAACCAAACAAAGCCTCTAATCCAGTGTGGATCTCATTAATCCCCAGAAACATCGGCTGATAAAACATTTAGAAAAAAGGCATGAAACAATCGGTGGGAACTGGAAGGTGTCCATTTTTTTTTGCTGATGAAATCCCAGTTCTAAATCTGGTTTTGGCCCAGACATGCCCAGACCCGAACACCCACAACGACATTCCATCATCCCATCATTTAATTGAGGGATGGATCCAAAAAAGCCAGCGCCATGTTTCTCTGAATGAAGATCCTCAACTCCTGGGTAAATTATAACGACCTCACTGTTCTCCCTCACTGGGAACGTCGCTAATACTGGGAATTATCATGAATTATCCCAATATAGCCTATAGCCGAACTTTTCAGGTTTATTATTTGATGATTAAACATTGCCAAGATATTTGATAACATATGATAACTATCATCAGCCAGATAACTATCAGGTTAGCGAATGAATTTACCAGTTACGAACAGCTGGAACCTGGGTGATTTCTCTTTGGCACATCGGGCGGGCGCCCAGGTGGCGCTGCTGAGCTTGACAGCTTGCTCTCAGGCGGGGCAGAGATGGATTGGGCGTTTGCGCCAGCCGCAAAAGGACAAGATGTATAGATTGGAAAAATCAACTCATACATGTATACCACTAAATACCAAATCAATACAAATCAATCATATATACCACCCATTGAAAAAGAGAAAAAGAGAATGTATACACAGTGATAATACCATGTATATAGAAACATATTGTAGGCCAACCCAGTATATCCCAGTCATACAGGGGCTAACCGCCAGCTACACATGGATTATCAACCACTTACTACCTGCTGAGGAATAGTGGTGTTTTGGGCATATGGGACCAGGGGTTGAAATTACCCTGGAGTACCCCGGGGCCCAGCATTCGAACTACCAACCCTGGGGAGAAGATATGATCTGGGTGTCCAACGATGAACGATCTCGTACGACTATCCACGCCATATGTGTTTTTGCTTTTCTTTTGTTTTTTTCGGCCCGTACCTATTCGGATGTGGGCCAAAGGTACGCACCCAGAAAATGGCTGGATGAACATCTCGACATGTTCACCACCTTGGCTGATAGCTGATTCATGCTGATCCCACAACCTTTTGTATACTTCTCTGAAGTCTCCTGGTCCTAGTTGATTGATGTTGATTGGTTGGGAAACCGCTCACATTCACACTTTGGTGGCAGAAACACAAGGTTTCCTGTACATGTTCCGATCAGTCCATTGATGACGAGATGCGGTTGCATCCCGGTGGTTTCACTGGAGTCGGAACACAAAACGCGCAGTGATTCACCACTAGCTCCTCCTAACGTAGTACCTGTAGGACTCACCTTGGCACTGCTCTTGTTGCCATCACTTTGCCGTGGAAAATTCCAGGGGCTGACCCTGAACTCAGCGTCCGTGGTTGTCTTCGCGGACCGGGGGTGGCAGGTTGTGGTGAAGAGACTAGCTCACTGTTCGCTGGGGAAATCTGAAGGACAATTTGCGGGAAAGTATGGAATTTGCATGGACATCTGCTGCAGTTCCTACTTTTCGCTAGACATGTGGTCTGCATGTGCTTTCGATTCAACCTAGGTATGCTGTGCGTTTTATCTTAAGAAGTCTTAGAGCGATTCTTGTTAATGAGTTTTGGCATCACCAGGAGCTCTACTGGGTGCCAGGGGTCCTGCTACAAGCTGAGGACATGGGGGATGCCCCCAAATGGCCGTCAAAAACCGGAACACATATGATTCAGATAAACCGTGGACTTTAAAGGGCAACCTATGTTGAGACGCACCCAAATGTTCCAACAATGTAATGTGTGTGTGTTTTTCTCTTCACTGTTGCTTTTCTCTATCTACATACGGCTTTTGAAACCAAAACCGTAGACGCATTCAATCGCCCCTCTCCCACCAAAAAAATATAATAAATGATTCCCACTGCCATGGCTTGAGTACGAGGAGATCCCCCCCAGTCGACTGACCAGTCTTTCAGGAAAGTTTGTATTATAATGCAGATAGGTTGAATGAATAACGGTTGATTGGTTTTATATGGTTTTGTTACGTTTTTTTCCAATCTGTTTCTCCAAATAGTTATCGAATTGGTTGCGTGTGAGTGTGAATGTTTTACGGACCACACCCTAGCTCATCCCCTTAACTGCAGGGGTGGAGTAGTGGCCCGCCTATCCGCCTAGTGTTGCGCCCGGGCCTGACGCATGAGGATGCGCCTTGTCCACTAGACCATGCCAGCTCTCTTCGAATTGGTTGCTAGATGTTGCCAGGATTTTTCCAAAAATTGTTGGAAGGGGGGTTGGGGGTCAGGACCGTGCGCACCGCTTGGGCCAGGCGGGACGAGGTTGATTCAACTGGAAAGCCGGGGATGATCAACATCCATTAACATGATGGTGATTTAAGGGGATTTAAAATATAGACGCTTAATGGTATTTAATGGACTTACTGTAATGTTTTTTCACCCGATGCTAAACTGACATAGATGTGGAGAACCGATGGTTTCCCTAGGAAACTGATCTAGAAATCGCGGGTTTTCCACATACATGTTAGTTTACAAGGGGGCAACCAAACAACCCAGGTGTCCCCAACTCTTCCCAGAGCTTCGCAGGTGAATATGGTGAACGTGCACTATTTGGTGGCTCCGGGGAGTGCCTCATGGCTGCACGGCCACCTTGCTAAGCTAAGCTGTTTTGAGCCCAAAATTGCAGGTGGGATGTCTACATTTTTCCCTTGTGAAACCAATGATGATTACGATGCACTTCCTGCAAGTAGGTTTGATTGCAGCTCAATCTTCATGTAATCCTCCATGTGTTTGGTTTGTTTCCCTCGTTTTTTCACTTGTTTCCACGAATTTCCACAATACGTTTTTCCGTCATTGTTTCGATTATGAATTATTCTCCCATAGTTTTTATCATTTTCCACATGTTGTGCCAAGTTTCCGACGTGTTTCTAATTATTAAAAATGTGTTCGCATGTTTTTCCACATCTTCCACGTTTTGCTATACTCCCATTAATTTTTCCCAAGGATGTGATCCATCCTTGTTTCTCACATGTTTCTCCAATATATTCCCATGATCTTGAGTGTATTTCCGTATTTGTCCCATGTTTCATGGTTTTCTCATCTCCAAGATCTCCCAGGGTTTCAAATGCGTTACATCTGGAAATGAAGGACAAAAAATTCATTGACAAGCTACAAATCGCTGAGTGTTGGTTTTCTTTAGGGGCCCTGCAAGCTGGCACCCCACTCGGTAAAAAGTTTCTAGACCCAGCTGACTATAATATATATATATATATTGTGTTTGAACCCCTCCATAATATCTTAGCACTTGTAATATGTTCTGGTAAAAAGATTTCTCTCGTTGGTTCCTTCATTTTCCTTTCGTCAGAATTTCGTTAGACTTTCGTCGGGTGCTTTGTGGCAAAACATTTTGCCTCAAGATTTTGCCACAGATTCTTTCGTCAGAATTTCTTTGGAGCTCGAGTTGAAGCAACGAAATCTTTGACGAAAGTAAAACTTTTTTTTGTGGCAAAACGTTTTGCCACAAGGCAAAATATCCCCTCTCGCGTTTTGACGAAATGTTTCCTCGTTTTGCCACAAATTTTTGCCAAAACAAAATCGTCGAATTTTCGTCCAAATTTTTGTTGAAATTTCGTCAAACTGGAGTTGAAGCAACGAAATCTTTGACGAAACTTCAACGATTTTTTCACGATCATGTTTGTGTGGAAAAAGGTGTGACAAAATGGATTGCCAGAAAAAATGCCACGAAATCTTCAACGGAATCTCCGTTGACTTATACCAGCTGACTTATACCAATCATATTACAAATCAAGAGTGTTGCGGTCACAAATTGTATACCATCCTGTAAACCTCTAGTAAATTAACATAGATCCGCCAAATAGAGGGTTGGAAGATCAGTTTCCAGTTATAAATGGCTGCCCAGGGTCTATGTTCATATACTGGAGGGTATAGAATATAATGAATATAAATATAATTTTAAGTATGCATAAACAATGAAATAAACATATATATATAGATAGATCTTTATATATATATATTATATTATATAGATATAGATACCACAAAACCCAGTTATTGGAGTTACTGGAGTTATAAAGTATTATAGAGTTTATAAATGAAGTATAATTTATTTGTGGAGGAACCAGCTGTATCACCTATAAATCCATCTAAATCCCACAATTTCCTTGGTGAACCTTCTCACGGGGTCCTTCAGAATGGGAGCCCCAAGGTGGACGAGCGCATGTTTGCCGCCGTGGAGCGGCGCGCCTCCGCCGCCCGTCGCGCCGTGGACGGCGCTTCCAGCGCCGGTGTGACGTCGCTGGCGGCGGAGGCCACGGCGGGCGAAGCCCTGGAAGCGCTGGAAGTGATGGCGTTAGGTGCGCAGATGGACTGGGAACATGGAGGAAACCTCTTTGCCTTTAATTAAACGCCTTTAATGGCAAACCTGAATCAACCCCTAGGCTGGTTAATTGGGAGGGTACCATGTATCAGATTATCACTATTTGGGGAGTACCCCTTATAAGCCATTGTTTATTAATCCGGGGTTTACATTAGCACCACAAATAATCCCATCCCCCTAACATTAAACACCCCAATTCAATCCAATTCGATGGTCCCAAGTATGTGCAAATCCCTTACTACACCATGGTTTCAAGATGTTTTGATCATGAAGAAATTTGGATGTAAGCATTTTTTGGAGGATTTCCCAAAGCCACAGTGGGGATCAAGCACCATGTAATCAGATAGATGCTGTGATATGCAATAGGAGAAATAGCGTCAAACCCATGGATTATGCTTAACCATCAAGAATTGGGACCTCACATCATTTAATCATCAGAATCCATCAGATGCCAACCCCGGGAGTAATAAACCAACATTTAGTATGTTTTTTGATTTGTGTTGGAGTGTTGTTCTTATAATTTCGATGAATCTCGCGCCAGTACCATCTATTTCTATACTTGATTGAGATTGTACTTCGCACCGTTCTACCTGAGATTGGGATGTTTTATGACTTGAAGATATTTGAAGCAATTTACTTGAAGGTATAACTCTACCTTGCGGAACGGTAAGAGGACAACAAAGATTTGTTGCCAAGGAGTAATTCAATTCAGGATTTTCAAACCCCCAGTTGACTAAGATGGAGGCCCCTCAATGGGACCAAGTCTATAAAAGCTTAAACTTACAGTAACTGTTTTGGGATACCCCCATCTTTGTCAACTGGGCTTACATGACTTGCCATAGAAATGAAAGAGTTCCTGGCAATGGCATGGGTTGAATATAGAATATCTTTGAATATCAATCGATCTTACACTTTTAATGTTTGGGTTTGACTCATTGACTCATTGACTCTGTTCATCATTGTTCGCCTCTTTAGTTTTTGATTTCAACCCTGGATGAAGAAAACCTCTGGATTGTTTGTGTGGGGAACGCATTTTAGTAGGATTCTTTTGAAAGGGTTGGAGGCAAACCGCTTTAATCAGCCCACCAGTACGAATTGTCATTCATCGCTAACATCAGTGAATGAAATTGAGATAACAGGGTCAAACCATGCGCGCCTTCAACGGATAATCCTGACATGCTGGCAGGAAAGAAGAGGAAAGATCCAGACGACGACTCGGATGACTTGGAATTGATTAAGACGAACAAGAGCTCTAAACCTTTTAGATGGGCAAAAAACATATGATTTCTGATCTCAAATTCCAAATTTTAATTGAATACATTGAATTTATACATAATACAAATATATATTGTATATATATATATATCTACATATGAGCAGAGTTTTTTTTACAAGTAAAAAAACATATGAGAGTTGATCTGCACATGGTTGGATGTAGGCAGCTTGCTGGGGGGCGTAGGCTGGCGTATAGGCAAGGCGACCGCGGAGTCGCCGCGTAGGCGAAAAATAGGCAACGCATAGGCGAAAATTTTGGTGACGGGATTCCCCCAAACATGCCCCTACAACATATTACATTATATTATATGTTGTTTCCCTGCTGCTAAGAAGCAACGATAGAACCAGCGCCTTCGACCTGCGGAATTATTTTTTCTTCTTTTATTTCTCCTTCTTCTTTTTCAAATTCCTTTTCCTCCTCTTCATTTGAATTATCTGCGGACTGGAAAAAAATACGCGATCGACGTATTCGATACATTTTTGGCGAAATAAATAATTATCTAATACATATATATATATTTTTCCACCATATTAATTAATAAATAATTATATGGACCTTTTCCTTATTATTTTTAATATGATTATCGGATTATGAATAGCTTTGTAAAACGGTATGTAATTATACGAAAAAAAATGAGGTTGGTTATATATATAATTAAAATTTGCATAAAATTTTATATTCGTAGGCCTTAGGAGGCAATTTATTCCCACCCAAGCGTATGTAGGAGGCAACCTTTCGCGTAGGCTGAAATTGCGTATGCGTACGCGATGTAAGCTTTATATAAATATTTATAAAATAATAAAATTTTATAATTAAAGGTTTTGTAGCTGATAGGGGGTTTTTGGAAATAAATTCTAGGGTCTTTGGAAATTTAGTTCTACCTTTGATTGTGTGATATATATTTTCTATTTTTTATTTCTTTATCTATCTTATCTATTAAGGTAGGTGGTTTTGGTATATATTGGGGAAAATGATCCTAAAGGAAAGATTGTTTTGGGTTAATGTCCCTTGGATGTTTTAAAATATTAATAATTTTTATCTGCCATTCGGCAATTATGCCAAGATGGGGATTAATAATTTGTGTTTCCATCTATTTACCCTTTTATTTGTGGAAGTGCTAATTAGAACAAACGATCATCATTCGATCGTAATTTAAATAGGTTTTTTTTGGGTGTTGGATACTTTGATAAAATATGAAAATATATTATCTATATATATATCAATGTATGTAGCCGATAGGGGGTTTTTGGAAATGGATTTTAGGGTCTTTGGTCATTTAGTTCACTCCTGATTGTGTGATATATGTTTTTTATTATTTATTTCTTTATCTATTTTATCTATCAAGGTAGGTGGCCTTGGTATATACTAATGAAAATGATCCCAAAGGAAAGATCGTCTTGGGTTAGTGTCCCTTGGATGTTTCAATATATTGTTAATTTTTATCCGCCATTCGGTA